>SEYY01021470.1:0-12500 GCA_009176605.1 Armadillidium nasatum
CTTCAAAAAAATTAAGATTCGACTTCAAAAAAATAAAGATTCGGCTTCATTCGGCTTCAAAAAAATTAAGATTCGGCAAAGCTGATGGTACTAAACTGATAATACATGAAGCTACAAATCGTATGAAAACGCTGCACTTTTTATATTGCCAGTGTCTTGAAAACAATCTTACATAACTCATTTTATTTGAAAAACGACTTCTAACCTGATCTTTCTTAAATTCTAATTACAGAAGAGAGGTATTAATGCTTCAAGCACTTATATATATATATATATATATATATATATATATATATATATATATATATATATATATATATATATATATATATATATATATATATATATATATATATATATATATATATTATTTATATATAATAATAATAAATATATATAGCAGGTAATCTGCTATTCATATATGGGAGTGTGACAGAGCTGTTGTCTCTTACCCCAAGAATCTGCCTGCTGAGCGGTAACCATTTCTACTGTAAGACAAATTTGCATAGCACGAGACTTTTTCGGCTTCAAAAAATAAAGATTCGGCTTCAAAAAAATAAAGATTCGGCTTCAAAAAAATAAAAATTCATATTAAAACAAAATTAAGATTCAACTTCAAAAAAATTAAGATTCGGCTTCAAAATAATAATGATTCGGCTTCAAAAAAACAAAGATTCGGCTTCAAAAAAATAAAGATTCGGCTTCAAAAAAATAAAGATTCGGCTTTAAAAATAATGATTCGGCTTCAAAAAAATAAAGATTCGGCTTCAAAAAAATAAAAATTCGGCTTCAAAAAAATAAAGATTCAACTTCGGAAAAATAAAGATTCGGATTCAAAAAAATAAAGATTCGGCTTCAAAAAAACAAAGATTCGGCTTCAAAAAAATAAAGATTCGGCTTCAAAAAAATAAAGATTCGGCTTCAAAAAAATAAAGATTCGGCTTCAAAAAAATTAAGATTCGGCAAAGCTGATGGTACTAAACTGATAATACATGAAGCTACAAATCGTATGAAAACGCTGCACTCCTTATATTGCCAGTGTCTTGAAAACAATCTTACATAACTCATTTTATTTGAAAAACCGACTTCTAACCAAATAATCACTGATCTTTCTTAAATTCTAATTACAGAAGAGAGGTATTAATGCTTAGAGCACTTTATTCTTTATATATATATATATATATATATATATATATATATATATATATATATATATATATATATATATATATATATATATATATATATATATATATATATATATATATATATATATATATATATATATATATATATATATATATATATATTGACGGCGCTTACCCCTTACACACTACCTTTATTTCTGTTGTGGATGGACTTGACGAAATTTCCTCGTGGATTTTTGTTTAATGAAAATCTTCCTAACGGCAAGAGTTATTTTATTTTTATAGTTTCAATCCGGTAATGTTGCAGGTACCGTCAAATTAAATAATACAGAATAGCAGATTCGTCTTTCTGGCTATTTCTACTAGGTAACCACAAGGCTGTGGGCTTCCAGGAGTAATTTATAGACAACGAAAGTTTCCTTAATAGTTTATTGTCGTATCAAGATATATTGCTCTGCCCACGGTCTAAATAGCTAATATATCTATTGTTCAAATAAATTTAATTAAGTCATAAAAAAGTTACTCTATAAAACTACGTTACAAAACTACGTAACACAAAAACTACGTCTATTACAAAAAAAAGCTACGTCAAAGTATTACGTCTATATTCTGAAATAAGTAAAAGGAATATATATATATATTTTATATAAATAAATATATTAATTTACAATTTTATGTTTTAATATAAATATATATATAATATATATATAATATATATATATATATATATATATATATATATATATATATATATATATATATATATATATTATATATATATATATATATATATATATATATATATATATATATATATATATATATATATATATATATATATTTAAGAATATTTCAATTTTTTGTTTTCGTTATTTTATTAAATTTCACACTTTAAATTTAATGTGTTTGAAGATATTTGTAAATCATTTTGAAGTTCTTGTAAAATCATTGAAGATGATTTACAGACAGCAAAACAGAGCGGCTAGTTGTTAAATCAGCCGGCTTATTGGACTTGTCGCTTAAATGCGAATGAGAGTCCTTTAAAGATTGAACTACGCTCCTGTAGTGTGAGGGGCGTTTGTATGGGTGTCTTTATATATCGTCCTTTGAATGACGTCAATTAAAGTGAACCGGCGGGCGATGTTTCCTTTATCGATAACTGTGTTTTCAATAACAAGTTGCCCCACCTTTAGTAATACTACTAAGAGTAATAATAATGATAATAATAATTGAAACAATACTTCTAAGTAGTATTAAGAAATAATATTATAATTATAATATGAAGTATTATAATTATTAATATATCGGAGAAAAATGATTTACAAAAGCTTCTTGTATGATATAAAGCAAATCGTAAAATCCAGCTTTATAGAAAGTCCCCCCTGTCGGATGCTGAAAGCATGTCTAGCACACGAAAACAAAATTTTAAAATTAAAATGTAAGATAAAGAAATGATTCCTAATAAATAATTCCTAATCCCTAAATATCCTCATCAAAATACATTCTACATGGGCATTGTAGAAATAATACAAGGTAAAATATAATAAACAAAATCACAATCGCAAATGCAAATAGATATACATAACAAGATAAAATGAATCGATTCAACAATCGATTAAAATAATTAGATGTAATCTAATCACACAATTGTTTATATATAAATTATTATCGATTAAGACAATCGATCGGAATCAACAATTAAATTAATCGAGTAGATCAGTCGATTAACAATTAAAATTAATAAATCAAAATACGTAATCGATTAAGACAGTCGATTAACAAAATTAATCTAATTAACAATAAAACAAAATTAACTCAGGTACTTATAACTCTAGAGAACTAACATAAACGTATTTCAAAATTTAAAATTTAATACATAATAAATCGATATAATAATGATTACAAGTAATTCGTAATTAATTAAACAATCTTCAATTGTACGTAAAATCAAATGAAATCAATAAATAATACACAAAATTCTAATGTAAATATATATACATTTATAAATAAATGCATATATTCCAGTTCCAACATAGAATCAAATTTTACGAAGCTAAATCAACCAACTATATATATATATATATATATATATATATATATATATATATATATATATATATATATATATATATATATATATATATATATATATAATATATATATATATATATTATAATTATATAATATTTTATTCAAGCAAATTTGTACCTTGTTTAAAAATAGAATTATCCAAATTTATGCGTAATAAAAATAATAATAATAATTTCATAATAATAATGATGATGATCATTATATTAATAATCATGAATGCAAACAAAAACATAATCAGGCAATCATAACAGAATAATATATCCAACTGAAATCCTTTTGTTCTCACTCACTTTGACTATCAAATGCAGTGTCTTATCTTAAAGGTTAAAAATAGAATTGAAAAATCATATGGTTTTGTGAAATGCGTGTGTTTGTTTGTGTGTTTTATTTACAATATTCATCGGCGACAAGCTGTCTGCTGTTGCTCTTAAGGAATGTCATTCATTCTTACCGGAAATCATAATCTCATAATTTGAACTTGAAATATTTTTCAATCCCTTTAAAAAAATAGTAATGATAATTTATATACAGCTTGTAATAATAATAATAATCATAAGCAAAAATTCATGCGTCTTCGATTTTAATAATTTATATCTCAAATTAAAGCTCTAAGTTTTCCCTATACTAAACTCGCATGAATCGTGAATCTTTTACGTAGTTACTGAGTTATAAAAGGAAATATAAAATTAATTTTTCTTCTAAAATTCACATATTTTAAAAGTCACAATTTTTATTATTGTTTAAAACAAAGATTTTTTTCGCCTTGTATGAAAATTATTATTACATATTCTTCATTCACACGTGATGAATTAAGTTGATTCGTATAAAATCAATATATATATATATATATATATATATATATATATATATATATATATATATATATATATATATATATATATATATATATATATATATATATAATATATATATATATATATATATATATATATATATATATATATATATATGAATATTATATATAATATTTTATCGTCATTTTCCTTGGAACTTTTATAGTATTTACGCTTTAAGTATGGTGGTATCAAACCTAACATTTTTACGTTTTGGTGTTTCGGTGTATGGTTCTGACGCATCTCTGCTTCTGGTTTTTATTGGAGATCTTAGTATTCTTGTATACCCTGTGGTGGTGGTTTGTAATCTTTATCCGAGTTCTTTCTGCTTAACTCTCACAGATATGGGTGATTCTTCCTTCGGACGTAGGTTGTTTCCTCCTCCAATTGCGGTAAACTAATCCTGTTGGTCTGTATACTTGCCATGGCTTCTTCTGCTTCATTCTTCTATAGTTTCTGTCTCTCCAAGAGGTTCTGTATCTATTATTCGTTCGTCTTTCCATGATCTTCCGGCTCCTCATCTTTATCTATGGATTCACTCCTGGCTCCCTGCCTTTGGTGTGAACGTAATGCTGCTCTCGCATTTGGTAATGGGCAGTATACTACTTCATCGTCATCTCTATCCTCATCATCCTTCGTCGTCACTAGCTCTTCTCTTCTTTGGTCATTATTTTCTTTTATCTTCCTCCTATCACCTTTGCACTGCTCAAACTCTTGTGCTGGTTTTCTCTATTGTCTTTGCTCTGTACTTTAACTATTTTGAAGTTGTCTGCATGACAATTATAGAGTTTGTTGTCTTGCGGATCCCTTAAAATATATACATTACCGCTACCAAATCGGCTTGCTAAGCCTTCTACTCGGAGCGGGCCTCTCCATTTTCGATATAATTTTGGTGACAAGTTAGGAGGCTTCACGGTCTTCATATACACCAAATCTCCGGGTCTTACCTCTCTGGTGTTACTATGTTGTCCATTTGTAAAGTATCTCTTTACCTCTTTCTCTAATATGTCTTTTCCTTGCTCTCTTATCCTTTTGATTCGATTATATAATATTTCCGTCAAATTATCAGAATTAGGGTTCTCTGCCCTTGTATTTCTGATCAAAGTACTGTTAGGTAGTTCTGATGGCATGCGTTTTGTATAGCCATAGAGCAAGAAATGTGGGTCCGATTTGATGCTGGCATTATAGGTGTTGTTGATAGTAGCCTGTGCTAAGGGTAAGAAGCGATCCCAGTCCTTCTGGTTGTCTTTGACATAGCACCTTAGATAGTTTTCTATGTCTTTGTTGGACCTTTCAACTGTACTATTACTCCATGGACTACGGACTGCGATTTCGACCTTTTTTATCCCAAATCTTTTACATATCTCTTTCATCATTGTACCCTTAAATTCCCCGGCATTATCGGACAACAATGTCCCGGGACATGTGTGATTTACAATGATTCTTTCTATCAAATTTCTGACCATTGTGAGCTATCTCTATTTCTAAGTGCCACCAACTCTACATACCTAGTAGTTTGGCACTTAAACACGAGAATATATTGATGCCCTTTCGTGGACTTGGGCAGTGGTCCCAATACATCCATTGCCACCTTTTCGAACGGGGTATCTGCCAAAGGGTATTGCCCCAGTTTCGCTCTTGCTGGGTTATTGCCTTTAATAGATTGACAGATATGGCATTGTTGACAATATTCTTCCACACATTTTCTCATTGTTCTGAAATAGAATCTTCTCCTCAATCGCTTCAACGTGCGCTCTATACCCGTATGCCCTGATTCGAAAGCTGCATGCGCTAGCATGATGGCGGTTTCGATGAGTGTGTCCGGAATATATACTTTATAATTTGCATCTCGCTTTATAAAGATCATATCATGGAACATTTTATAACCTGGAATGTGTTTACCTCTTTCCAGTTCACTATAGAGACTCCCCAATCTTGGGCAAGCTTTCTGTGCCTTACTTATTATCTTTGCATCCAGAGACATTACTATGGGAATTTCTGTCTCCTGCTTGATATGATCGACACTCTCCTCACTCTCCGCATCGCTATTTTCCCCTTCTTCTTCAGGAATATATCTGGACAGAAAATCAGCTACCTGATTCTTCTTCCCTTTTATATACTCAAATTTGGGGCAGAAATCACTCACAATAAGTGACCATCTTGCCAACCTTGCAGATGGGTAGTCTTTCTTGGCAAAAATAGCTATTGCAGCAGTGTGGTCACATTTCACTGTTATTGGGTATCGATATATCATATTTTTAAACTTCTTCAAAGCAAAAACTATCCCGAGCGCTTCCATCTCTGTGATAGAATAATTCTTTTCGCTCTTAGTTAATGTTCTGCTTGCAAAGCTCACAGGCTTTCGTTACCTGCTTCATCTTCTTGCAGAAGCACCGCACCCAAACCTTGCTTTGAGGCATCAGTCACTATGATAAATTCCTTATCATAATCTGGGTACTGGAGCAATGGTTCTTGAGCTAATAACTCTTTCAACTTTCTCAGAGCTTCCTCCTGCTCTTCACTCCAATCGAATTTCTCTTTCTTTTTCAATAGCTTATTTATTGGTGATGCTATTGGTGCTGAAATCTGGGATCAGATTTCGGAAAGAAGTTAAAGAAACCCATGACTGACCTAACCTCTGGCACGTCCCTCGGACTTTTGATCTTCTTGAGAGTTTTGATCTTTTCCGGATCCACTGTGATCCCTTATCGGATATTAGGAATCCTAGAAATGTGACTTCTCTTTTAAAGAATGCACATTTTTCCAGTTTTAATTTAAGATTACTCCTTCTTAAAGCATCAAAGACTGCCTCTAAATTCTTATAATGAGACTCCATATCTTTGGCAAAGATCACTATGTCATCGACATAACTTAAACAAGCCACTCCGATGCACCCAGACAATGCTGTTTGCATTACTCTACTAAACACTGCTGGTGCTTGTTTCAGTCCCATTGGGAGTACTGTGGGCTGGAAGGATCCCAGCGGGGATCGAAAAGCTAAAGTTGGCCTTGATTCCTTAGCCAATTGCACATGATGAAATCCATCCTTTATATCTATTGTGCTGAAAATTTTAGCTTTTCCCAGGCTATTTATGGTTTCCCCTATGTCGGGTATGGGGAACCTGTCTGACACACTGTGTCTATTCACCTGTCTATAATCCACGCATATTCTTAATTTGCCCGCTTCCTTCTTGGGTACTACCAATAGGGGTGATGAGAAAGGTGAAACAGAGGGTTCAATCAATCCTTCTTTCAACTGACTTTCGGTCCATTTCTTTATTCCTTCTTGATACACTCGTGGTTGTTTGTATTGTTGTGTATATAGTACCTTGGGGCAGTCTGGTTCCAATTCTAATTTGAACTCATACCCAGGGTATTTCCCGATTGGGTCATCTGCCAATCCCACAATATCTCTGTTCTTCATCAAGAAGCTTATCATTCTTTCTAATTCCTCTCTGTTTCTCAGAACGCTGCCTTTCTTGCTGGTCTTTGTTAATATTGCTCGATAGGTCTCATATAACTGCTTAGGGGTCAATCCTAAGAGACTTAGTAGGGATATCATTTTGAGGCCCCATCTTCCTGGCCTTCTCTCTACCTGCGTCATGTATTTTCTTCATTAACGTTTCTCTGGTAGCGTTGATGACTTCAGGGTTCTCACTATATTCTCTTCTTTCTTTCTTACACATTTTCGATGCATATTTTTCCTGTTATTTATATGCATCTGTGAGTGTTGTACTGAATTTATCGGTAGTTCTTCTACCTCAAAGACTCGTGGTAATTCTCTCTCCCTTTCCTAATTTAATGTCATTGAGTCCTAAATTCAGTACTTCTAACAATATCTTCCCTTCTTTTACTGGAGATAGAGCACTTCTAATGAAAATGCATCCATCCTCCCTCAAGTCACTATTAGCCTCTGTTACCATTAACTGACCTTCGCGAGGAGAGTGATTACCTCCTTGGCTACACAAGGTAACTTCGAACAAGTTCCTACTACGTGCAGGTATCTCTCTGGTCTGTTCTATGGTTGCTATGAAGCTAGGTTCTTTCTCTTCTATGAGTTGGTTGTCACAATCGGTCGTAGGAATGGTATAGTCGGGTATTTGGTGTGTCAATTTCGGTGATTTTCTCATTTTCAGAGCTTAATGAGAACTCATCAGGGTCGTTTTCTGAGTTCAACGATAACTCATTAACTTTATTACGTGTCACCACTTTGGGTTTTACACACGAATTAACGGTCTTTTTATCACGTGTTGCTTGGGTAACCACATCAAGCTCCGGACACGGGTAACGATCCTTTTTGTCACTTTCGGAGCTCAGTGAGAACTCTGGCGATTTTACTCTCCTTTTTGGGCTACGCAACCCTTTGCTCTGTATGCTGTGCTCATTCTGATGTGGAGTAGGTCTATTGCAGATAGTCTCCACGTTTTGCGACTTTACTACCCCCTTTGGGCTACGCACTTTTTCATGGTGACTGCTGTGCTCATTCTCCTCCATCATTTGACCAACATGTTGCAAGCTGTGCTCATTCTCTCTTTTAGAATGGCTATTACAAATATTTTTCACATCTTGCGCTTTTACAATCCCACTTGGGCTACGCATTTCCATATTTTGACTGCTGTGCTCATTCTCAATTTCGGAATGGCTATTGCAGTGCACTGCTATGCTCATTCTTACTTTAGAATGGCTTTTACACTTCTTTTGCGAGTTTACCACCTCGGTCGGTGTACGCTGTACATTTCGGTGAGCGCTATGCTCATTCTCATCCTGGAGTATTATATCACGCAACTCCTTTTGCGGGTAAAATTTATTTTCACGCGACTCCTGCCCCGGGTAAAATTTATTATCACGCGACTCCTGCCGCGGGTATCCATTGAGACTTACTTGTGCTGGTAGATTTCTCTTACCATTACACATTAACTGCTCAGCACATATAACTTCAGCAATTTTCCGGCTGCTTCCATGCCTTTCTTCCGATCTTAGCCACTTCTTTTCGTTGGGACTTAAGCTATCTTGCGGCCCTCGAAGCTTTACGCTACGGGTATTGGCATGGGTATTATATATATCGGACTGCTTATTTTCAAGACTTAGGTCCTTTAATTTTTCTATGAGGGATTCTACCTCATCATATTCATCAGACTTATGCATTTCACTCGATTTTCGCTGCGCTTTTCCCTTTTTAAGACTTAGGCTTACGGGCACATGGCTGACAAGGCTTAGGCTGCGCACTTGCGTCTTAGGCTGCTTGCATTCAAGCTCAGAGGTGATCCCTAGCGGCTTTTCTGGGTTACATTTGCGACTTAGGCTACGGCATTCTGCATGTCTGGCATTATTATTACATTTAATTTCATCCTCTGAAAGCGAGGCCTTTGACTGCGCTGTGGGGGTTAATGGCAGTGACATATTTTCGTTTACCTTCGCCTCCCAAATATCGCGACTTAGGTCATTTTGGCTATCCTCATCTTTCATGAGCTCATATGTGTCTTCATATGATCCCCAATATGGGTTGCTTCCGAATTTCGGAAGACTTTATTGGTTCGAATCCTGGAGGTGACATGACTATGTCTTTCTCCTTAGGTTTCGGTCTCTCCTCACAATGTTCCAATTTTAAGGAACCAGGTGCCCTCTTCTACATCTTCCTCGATGCATGGCTTGTGAGTCAATTTTAGCTCAATCTCAGGAGCAAATGGATTTATAGTCGGTATCCGACTCTTTTGTCGGCTATAATATAATCTATTATGTGCGAAATCAAGCACTAAGGGTAGTTCAGAGAGGCTGTCGCATCCCAAGCAAAACATTGCCTCGGAAACTGCAATCGTCACCTACTATTAAAGCATTAATAGTATGGACATATTTATATATTTTCACATTTATGGCTACTCTGCCATATACTGATATTTTTCCATTAGTTATGGATCTTAAGCTAACATGTGCCTTATGTACTTTGAACTGGCAATCATGTTTCAGCTCCTCATATCTATTTCTTTTTAAAAGGGTTATGGAAGACCCTAAATCTGTAAAACAAGATTCTGGGTGTAGCCCCCTATTCCCTATTATTTCCAAAGGAATATAATAACCTGACACTCTATATCTTTCTCTTAATTTGCCTTCTTGGCCACTGAACTCATCAGTGCCATGTGTTTCATGGTACTTTGCCTTGAAGGTGCGAGTGTCTTGGTTTGGGGGACCCTCTAACTTTTATCATTCCCATGAGATGGGTTTCTTTTGAGGCAGGCCTAAAAAAGAATCTCTTTTTCTGGCCCCTTTATATGTCTCATCTATTTTGTGGACATTATCCTCATTTTCACTTTCGTCCGGCTCTTCATCACAATATAATGTGTCTTCCGGGTCCGAACTTTCCTCCTCGTCTGAGGGATATTCTATTGGCCATCTCCACTCTCTCTGTTCCCATATGTCTTCTCGACTGGGTTTGTCGGTGACCTCATTCACCTTATGCTTTCTGTTGAGTGGAGGTTTTGGTGAGTATGGTCTTTCCCTTCTTTCTTTTGGGTATGACCTGTCTTTTCCTGCTGTCAGGAAACCTGATTGGAGAGATGCTATTAGAGTGACGTCTTTTCGTCATCTCTATATTCTTCTCTCTCCTTTTGGTATCCATATTTTATGTTAGGCCTGGATCCCCTGGCCTCTCTTTCTGTCAGGAATATTCCATCTGACATAACCTCTCCTTTGAGGGGACGTGGATCTTCTCTCACGTTCCTCGGAGTCACGTCGTCTTGGTGGCCCTTTACTTAGATCTCTACCCCTTACGTAGCCTCTTTCCCTACTACTATTTCTCGATGTCCTATTGCCCCTATTCCAGCTTGGGCCCCTAGTTCTCTGTTGGCGATTTCATAATTATTATATTTATTGTAGCTAGGATATGATTGCATATAAGGTCGATCCCATATATTTTCTCTCCTAGTTCTCCTATCATATTCATCATTCCCTTTCCTCTCGTGCATCTACAGCACTGACTTTGTCTAACACAGGCCTATGCATGCCGAATTTCTCAGTCAATTCAGCTACTAATTCTGTGACAGTTTTGGTCACTGACATGGCCTTGTTCAACTCTATTTTCATGGCCCTGTTTGGCAATTTACTATATAGTATCGCCATCAGGAAGATCTTCTGACCTTCGGGCGAGTATGTGGCTTTATATCTACCCTCTACTTCCTCTAAGAAGTTGTTGAGGTACCCTAAAGATTGATTTATATGTGTGGAGATTGAGGTGCTTTTATTCCATTGCAACCTCAGCAACTCCTCAAACTGATCAAAAACTCTTGTTGAGCTTGCAGGTGCTAAATTGTCTAGAAGGGCTTTCTTGAACTCCGCAAAGCTCTGTGCATTGCACAATTCCAAACAATTCTCCAATACGATTCTGGCAGTGGAAGTTTCCTTTGGCGATATATTGCAACTTGCGATTGCGATTTTTTCTTGGTCTCCAGTTATCCCTTCAGCGTCAAAACTCCTCTCTAGCAGTTTTAACCATAAATGCACGCTGGGTCCGGTTTCAGAGCCGGGCCCCTCCAATAAGGGAATCTTGCTCTTTGAATAAAACAGGCGCTGCAGGTTGAAAGCACTTGTTCCTGCTCCAACATTGCTACCATCACCATTGTTGTTGCCTGTATTACTCATGTTGTCTGTTTGTGTTTGTGTATGTTGCGTAATATTGTGTGACACGTTCGGTGTCGATGGAGGGCTTAGAATCTGCTCCGTGATTCTAACTTATGGTCTCCCTCTTTCTTCCTCTTACAATTTTTACTTTTCTCCCTAATTTTTCGCTGTTTTAATTTGATTGACTAACTCACGTGCTATACCGCTATTTTATAGCCAATATATATATATATATAGTGATGTCACTCCAATAGGAACTTAATTCCTATATATATATATATATATATATATATATATATATATATATATATATATATATATATATATATATATATATATATATATATATATATACTTTTATATTTAAATTTTATGTTGCTTAAAACTAAAATTTTACGTCAGAGTGTGTGTGTGTGTACACACACAGAAATATTTAAAATTCTCGTTGATAAGCGTTGCTCCACTAATTTCTCAACAAAAGTGTGTCACTGTTTCATAGATTTCGCGAGCAAAGCGAATGAATTTGTGAGTAACAAATTGCGACGAAATGTCGGAATCTATGAAAATTTGAAGTATAGGCTTTTGTTGGTGAAATTGTAGGCGTTTTGTGTTGGTCTGTTTAAGATTGTTGTTTTCTGTTGTAAAGAGAATCAACAATTTGAGTTCGTTGTATCTTATGACGGATGTGACGTCAATGGTCACTATATGTTTTGAGCAGAGTTTCGAAAACAGTTCTCAGCTTCAGAAGAGATAATGTATATCCGGTATTGATATTTAGTCAATAACAAATATGGCT
>SEYY01021470.1:17500-27500 GCA_009176605.1 Armadillidium nasatum
AACTTTCACCTAAAAAGAAACTGAAAACTACAAACAAAATAATTTATCAGAAAATATATTTCTATAGTTACTTTGAATTGAAGTTATGCATAAAATTGTGTTTCTGCTTTTTAGCTTTACTTCCAGGATATTCCATGTTTTATCGATTATTCTTAAATATAATTTCTTGCATCATAATAATAATAATAATAATAATAATAATAATAATAATAATAATAATAATAATAATAAAAATACCTCTAAGTCAAAGATGACATTTGGATTTACATCCTCCGAATTATCTTCGTTATCTTCATTAAAAACAATATTGCTATATTTGAGTTTTATTATGTCCTTTGATTCACTTGTCTTTGCCTGTTCGTTACTGGTCTTTGCCTCTTCGTGACTTGTCTTTGGCTTGTTCATTACGAAGTTTTAATATTCTATTAATTATTTTTCTCCGAACAGAAAGAAAGGTAGAGATTGGTGCAAAAGAAACTCCATCTTTGTCCAGGTCACCTGATCTGCTCTGAAAATTATACACAATTTTTTATACTAAAAATAAATTATCGACATAATCTCACTAAAATATATTATAAACAATGTAAATAAATTAAAAAAACATAAAAAATTGAGTTATAAAATATTCATTTTAATATTAAATTTTATTTATTCTAAAACACATGAAAATATACATCAGATATGAATATAATTAATATTTGATCACTTCAACCAATTATAGGTTTCTACTATCAACATTAACATAAGCAACATTAATGTATGAAACAATTTTTTACTGATGCAACCTAATATTTTTCAATTTGTTGGTTTCCTTTACCCTCTATGTTGATGTAACATCGGCATATATTTAACAATCATACATAGCATATGAAGCGCTTCCCTTATTTACCTTTTCATCACTGGACCTTACTGTAATTCTAATAACTAAGGAAGTCTTTTTTTGATTTTTATTTTTATTCTCAAAAGAATGTTCCTCATTTTTTTCAGAATTCCTTTTCCCATCTCCTCAATTACAAGTCAGCCCTACCCACTTCCTTTCAGTTCAAAAGCTTCATATCCAAAGTCCAATATGATTATCCTTTACATTAGTTAAGTAAAACCTCTCTTCCCCAAATGCTTTCCATTCTCAAGGGATTACATCTCTTATTTTTAAACAAAGGGAGATATTTACTACCACTCTTTGACACATCTCAAAACAAAATGTATGTCAAATGTTTTAATAACCAAATACCAGTATGTATGAGTGCAATGATGGTCCTATCAAGCACCACATGGAATTGAAGTTCACTTCCTCCTTCACCAGTGAGAGTAATCAACCGTGATAATTTGTTCACTCTCACTACAGAAGAATCAATAAATCACAGTTGGAGTAAATGTAGTTGACAGATGAAAGTAACAAGATTGTTATTAATGACAAGATTTGTCTACAACCCCAATGTAAATGTTTATAAATTTACAAGAAGAAAGATAAAACTCCAAAAACGGATAAATTTATTTATTTTTTTTAAAAAAGTTTTACATACAAATTTCGTACTTCAATTTTTTTCAAAAAATTTTCCACCTTTTGAAAGGTGAAATTATTATTTTATTATTTTTATATATTTTTTTTTTTTTTTTTTTTTTTTTAATAATTTAAATTTAATTTAAAAAAATTATTTTTAAAAAATAAATATTTAAAAAAATTAAAATATAATATATAATATATATATATATATATATATATATATATATATATATATATATATATATATATATAATAATATAAAAATGAATAAAGAAAAAAAAAAATTAATATAAAAAAGTAATAAATATAAATATAGATAATAGGATAGAAAGAAAAGTAGTAGAAAAGAGTAAAAGAAAAAAAAAATAATAATTAAAAAAATAAAATATAGTAAGAGAAGAGAGAGAGAGAGAGAGAGAGAGAGAGAGAGAGAGATAGAGAGAGAGAGAGAGAGAGAAGAGATGAGAGGAGAGAGAGAGAGAGAGAGAGAGAGAGAGAGAGAGAGAGAGAGAGAGAGAGAGAGAGAGAGAGAGAGAGAGAGAGAGAGAGAGAGAGAGAGAGAGAGAGAGAGAGAGAGAGAGAGAGAGAGAGAGAGAGAGAGAGAGAGAGAGAGAGAGAGAGAGAGAGAGAGAGAGAGAGAGAGAGAGAGAGAGAGAGAGAGAGAGAGAGAGAGAGAGAGAGAGAGAGAGAGAGAGAGAGAGAGAGAGAGAGAGAGAGAGAGAGAGAGAGAGAGAGAGAGAGAGAGAGAGAGAGAGAGAGAGAGAGAGAGAGAGAGAGAGAGAGAGAGAGAGAGAGAGAGAGAGAGAGAGAGAGAGAGAGAGAGAGAGAGATGAGAAGAGACGACTTTGCAGTAGGTGAGTTAAAAGAAAGTCAATATATAGTTACTCAAGAAAAAAAGTTTAATGAAGCAAACAAATTTGGTTACTAAAATTTGTTTTTTATAAAATAGAAATATGAAAATCGATAAAATGTAGCTGATGCTCTGAATCAAAGGATGGAAGTACTAACAAATCTTTTCTACAGTCACCAAAATATGGAAAATAGAGACACAGGATTATTGCTGTGAATTTCAAAAAAATTCACGACAGTTTTGCTAACCATGTAGAAAGTAATCACAATATCAAGACTTAATAGGATAAGGTTCACTTTAGTAAAATTTCTCCCCCCTGACATTGAAGGACCCCACTTTGAAGCATTCTCCTGCCTTTTTTACACTTTCCCTAGGTACAGTTTCCAATTTTTTTTTTTTATCTTTTACCAATCATGCCTCCAAATTATTTTTTATATTTACTTCCCTAACACCTCTGATTAATGATCAGATATCCAAGTAAATACACTTTTAATCTTTAAAATATTTAATTTCAAAATTTAACATTGATACATTTTTAATATTTACGTCATATCCTTCTACAAATAAGAAATTAAAATCTCATTACGTTACCGACAACCCCAAAAAATCTTATTACTTCAAACCTCAAGATTCTGTGTATCCACAAAATTTATTAAATATTATTTAGGTAGACAATACTTAAAAGCACATTGGAACAATTATTGAAACAAGCTACAGGAAAGTTTTCTCTACATTTACTAAATAATAATAATAATAATAATAATAATAATAATAATAATAATAATAATAATAATAATAATTCTTACATACTTACTTTTAAAATAGCAATAATTTCAAATACACTTCCTTTTTGTGAATAAAACTCAGCATATTTTGGATTGACTAATTCCTTTAGGTAAAAAAAATAAAAAAAAAATAAATAAATAAATAAATATTAAATTGAGGTTTTAAATATAAAAATTTTAATTTCAATTTTAAATGGGACTATCCCAGATATGGAAATGACATATATATATATATATATATATATATATATATATATATATATATATATATATATATATATATATATATATATATATATATATATATATATATATATATATATATATATATATATATATATATATATATATATATATATATATACCATAACTTTCAGCATATGATATTTCAATTTGCAGTGTTGAATTATTCCTTCCAAACTCGTCCTTTGAGTATTTTTATGACATAATACGCAGTCATAAGCCTTTTGGTCTTCATCAATTTTTTCATTTAACACAAGTATGAAGGAGTGTCCTGTAATAATAATAATAATAATAATAATAATAATAATAATAATAATAATAATAATGAGAAAATCCTTTCTAACATTTCCACATAAGTAATCTACTTCTCTCCAATCCTTTTGTAAGCAGAAAGTTCAAATGACTCTCTATTCGAAAGTAAGATCACAATTACATCACAAATCATAGGGAATAATAATAATAATCTTACCTGGTGTATGCAACGCCTTTTGAATTTCCAGTTTCTTTTCTTCGAATGTTTTTCCTTTGATGTCATCAGTAACCTTGGGATCAGAATAAGGTTGCGACGATTCCTTTTTCTTTACTACTGTTGCAGGACTACATTTTGCATCACCAATATTAGTAGAAGTTTTACTTTCCATTGCTGAATTGTTATTTTGGGATGAGGCTAAGGATTTAGTGTTTGGCAGTGATGACATTTTCAGGTTTTTCTTCTAAAAAAAAATAAATAAATAATAGAAAAAATTAAAAAAAAAATAATTTTGGACTCAAATTTAACAAGATTGTTTTAATTTTTATAGAATACAAATTGCAAACTTTAATTACGCATATTTAATAACCAATCTTATCGAAATAATAATAATAATAAAATAATAATTAATAATAATAATAATAATAATAATAATAATAATAATAATAATAATAATAATAATATTTCAATGAAGACGAAGGTCAATATGGATTGAAAAACCTAAAGGTTGGAGATGAAAGCCTAGTGGAATTTAAAATTTTTAGGGTATTAGCTTTTGGAGAGATTAAGAGATATTGATAACTGAGTTTTAGAAGATGAAAGAAAGTTAAATAATCTTAAAAGAAATAAAGAAAATTGTAAATCTTAAATAAAATGGATATGCTTGAGATCATATTTGTTCCAACTGTCCAATATGAGTGTAAGAAACAGTCCTTAATTTCCGTAGTAAATAAAGGATTGATCTTCTGGAAATGAAAGTTAGTTATGAGGTTTCTGTAGAGTGAAGAGAAAACACAGGATTAGAAATGTAATAATAAATGATATGTGAGCTCCTAGGGGATAAGCCTGGTGGAGACAGAAAATAAAGGCTAATAAGAAGGGATGGACAATGTTCAGAATAAATGAAGAGGAAACAGCTATGAAGGTTTTTAATGTCTCCAGTAATAGATAATTTAGGGGAAGGGGAAAACATAAAAGGAGATGGCTTGAAAGAATAAAGGATCTATCAACGGGAAAGAGCATTAGAATGGACGAAAGGTAAAGATTAGTAAAACAAATTCCTTTAAAGAATACAATTATAACATGGAAGAATAAAATTACTTGAGCATTCATGATGCCACCTACCTCACAGACCACAGTTAAGTGGGAGACAATAATAATAATAATAATAATAATAATAATAATAATAATAATAATAATAATAATAATAATAATAATAATAATAATAATAATAATACCTTTAAATTAAGGATGGCATCATTTGAATCTTCATTCCCAACAACTTTTTCACATTTTGGCATTTTTCCATTTGATTTCTCTAACTCAGAATTTACAGATGAATTTTTAACTGTAATTTTTGATTTTGGAATACTAGATTCTGGTTTGACCAAAGACATGTTTTTAGAAAGAGGTTTTGACTTACTCAAAGCTGTTACATTAGCATTGCTATCTATGTCTTTGGCAGAACTTAAGCTCTTTGAAGATAAACGAGGATGAGTTCGCTCAGATTCAGGACTTTTTATTGGTGTTAAAGTTTTCCTAGGAATTATGTTTGTCCAATCTTCTTTGTCCTTGATAGGATTTTTAAGAAGATCTAATATTCTTTTATATATAGAAACCCGAACAGAAAAAAAGATGGAAGGAGGTGCAAAGGTAACTCCATCCTTGTCCAGTTCGCCTGCTCTGCTCTGAAAATTACACAAAATTTTTAGGACTAAAAATATATTATCAACAATATTTAACTAAAAAAAAGTAACTATTTAAAAAACCAAAAAATCCTAAAAATAAAATACTGAATTTTAAAACACTTAGTATTGAATTTCACAATCTTTAATATAAAATTTGTCTTTTTCTTGTACTTGACTATGTATATCGAATAAAAATATAAATAATCATTTAATCACTTCAACCCAAGTATATGGTTCTACCATTAATATTAAGATAAGCACGCTAAAATTTAGAATTTCTTTAAGATGTAGTCTAAATTTTCAATTTCCTGGATTATTTTTACTTTACAATTGTAAATAATCTTCTATTAATGACCACTTCAATAATTTTTAGCACTTCCTGCCACAACATATGATTTCACCACAAAATTTTACAGAGGTAGTTGCTACATAAAAGTAAGTGGAAGCAATCACTAAAAACAACCTACGTTATTAAAAAATCATGGATAATTTTCACTATTTTTATGAAATAATAATAATAACAATAAAATTTCATACTTACTTTTAAAATTGATATAATTTCAAACTCAGTTCCTTTTTTTGAATAAAAGGCGGCACATTTTCGATTAACCAAACCCTTAAAATAAAAGAAAAATATAAATAAATAAATTATATTTATTAAATATCAGTATTGGTTTTTAATTTCAAGTTTTAATTTCATTTTAAATGGGACTATCCCATATTAAGGATATAGGAATGTTTGAGTTGTTATTACATAGAAGTAGTAGAAAAGATATTTGAATTAAAACTTTTCTGAACCAGTGAAAAGGACAGTTAAAATATGGGCAATATTTTACAAGTAAAGAATTCTTGCTTATAAGAAACAAAAAATTTCCTTAAATATAATTTCAAACACTCTCGATGATGACATTTCAAACTTTGAACTGAGTTTGATGGTAATGGGAGTATCTAGCAATAAATATTAGCATGTAAGCAAAAAGTTCTCATATTTCTCTTCAGGAGATATTAAGTAATGACATATGCTCTGCCCCCATATAAATTTAGAACACCATTTTAAATTTTACATCACACCATTTTAAAATTTTTATTTATTTTTTGGGGATTCCAGATGAAACTTTATTAGGTTTTAGGTATGTGGCAGTGTGAGAAACACTAAAAGGTTTCGTATTGGCGTCTACAGTGTAATGTTTAATTTATTTTTATGCCAATATGAATATGATAGTTACAGGAGAAATATGCTCTGGACATGGGCTTTTAATTGCAAAGGAGATTTTTATGTGGAGTGATAAGAAACAGAGGTATAGGCATTTTCAAATGGTGGTGGCTGATTGAGTAATGAATCTATTAATATGAAAGGATATTAGCATGAATGAATTTAATAAACTGAATAGAGATAGGATAAATTGGGAGAAGAACTGTACATGGGGCATACTTTAAAGGGTTGCAAGTACTCTAACAATATATAATATATATATATATATATATATATATATATATATATATATATATATATATATATATATATATATATATATATATATATATATATATATATATATATATATATATATATATATACCATAACTTTCAGTAAATGATCTCTTGATTTACAGTGTTGAATTATTCCTTCCAAATTTGTCCTTTGGGAATATTTATAACATAATACACAATCATAAACCTCTTTATCTTCACCGATTTTGTCACTTAACACAAGAATGAAGGAGTGTCCTATAAAAACAAAAATAATATATATTTTTTTGAAGTTCCCATACAGATGTAGGTAATGCTTACCTAAAAGTAACTATACAAGTGTGAAACTTCAACACTAGTTTCTGCACTTAGACATAACGAAATGTAGGGTTGATACTTAAGTGTTATATTAATAATAATATTAATAATAAGATAAAATTTTGGGGGGGTTAATTAGTATAAATACACTAATCTTAATACTCGCATCACTACAAATAGAGCCAACATATACACCAGAACATCTTTTCCAATGAGCAAAATATACCTTTTTTCTCTCTCTCTCTCTCTCTCTCTCTCTCATCATTTATTCCTTACACAGAAAGTCAGACTTTCTCTGGATTTGAATCAAGAAATAATGTCCTTGATCCTAAAAAATTTTGACTGAAGCAGAATTTCCAATCAAACTGCTTATGCCAAATACATTTGGTCAGGTAAACACGTAACTCAAAAGGTCGTGACTACAGAACCTACAGAGATGTGTAGGTAGGTAGTTAACTTTCTTAATAAATGAAGGTGAATCCATTTCTGTGGCGCCAGACATACTGAAAGCTTTTATTAGAGTCTGGCACTAAGTTCTTATATTTAAACTTCACTCTATTGGTATCTATTATTTTCTCCGATTTGGCATTGTCTGTGATTTCCTCTCCAATCGTTCTAAAGCAGATGTTTTAGATAGCTACCATTCATCCTTAAAACTACTATTAATAGTAATTTAATATTAATAATTTTAAATAATGACCTTCTCATTGTTACTTTATCACCTACCTACTCCTATGAACCTTTCACTTTAAAATACTTTACATTCAACAACATTTAACTAATGCTAGGAAGGTGGCCTTGAAGCAAATAATTGTAAAAAAATTGATAAAGTATTAAGAATTAGAAAAGATCAGAGGCCTGGATAATAATATAATTTTTCAATGAAATTATTATAATAATATAAAGTAAATTATGAATCAAATTTGCAGTACATTTACTTTAAAAAAAAAAAAAAAAAAAAAAAAAAAATATAATTGTTAATATTTAAAGTAAAAAAAAAAAAAATTTTTTTAATTTTTTTTATTAGAAATAAAATTAAATTAAAAAAGAAAATGAAATAAAATAAATTATTAAATATTACTTATAATACCATATATTATTTTTAACAATTACTGTACTTACAACAAATATATTTCATATTATATAATAATAATAATTAATAATAATAAAAACAACAATCTTACCAGGGATATTTAACATCTTTCGAATTTGCTTTTTCTTTTCTTCCAATTTTTTCCCTTTGTCGTCAACAGTTACCTTGGGATGAGAATCAGGTTGCGATGATTCATTTTGTTTTTTATTTGCAGTGTCTTTGATACGCTCTATTTTAACTTTTAATTTTTGAGTTTCAGTAGCGTCTTTAGAATCTTTAATCACAGTACCTTTATTAGTCACACATTCTGCAGCAAGTTTTATATTTTTAGCAGGGGAACAAATTTCTTTTTCAGGTTTGTGGGTTGAAGTTTGATTATCATAACAGCTCTTTCTTTTCAAGGAAATAATATTTCTTACTTTGGCTCCCTCTACAATAGAAGAATCTTTAACATCTTTTGAACAATCATTGCCACCTTTGTTTTTGGGTGAAGAGCTTACGCTGCTTGAAGATAAAGGAGGAGTTCTTTTAGGACTTTGTACTGGTATTAAAGTTTTGCTGAGATTTGTTTTTGTCCAATCTTCTTTGGCCTTCACAGGTTTTTTACGAAGTGATAATATTCTTTTAAATATTACTTTCCGAACTGAGAGGAAAGTGGAAAGAGGTGCAAATGAAACTCCATACTTGTCTAAGTCACCTGATCTGGACTGAAAAACATACACAATTTTTAAAATTAAAAACTAAATTATTAATATATCCCTAAAAAGGTATTAATAATTAATATAATGGAAAAAAAAAATTTTTAAATTTTATTTTAAAACAGTTAAAATATAAAATTCAACGCAACCTAAAAATTAAATCCACATCAAATTTAGCACAAAAAAAAATAAATAAAACAAACATCTAGTAATTTCCACCCAAGTAGATGTTTTTTATATCAATATTAAGATAAAATACAACGCAGTACGTTTAGAATTTCTCTTTCTTATGCACCCTAAATTTTTCTATTTGTTGAAATGGGCAAAAATCAAAGCGAGAGATCCTCATACCAACTGTAAATGATATAATATGTTTTGCTAATCAGGATAAAAATAAGTAACATAATTTTTTAGGTGTCTTTTCATAATCCTAATTAATTTTAATTTTTCCTAGAACCAGTTTCAAAATTTCTATTTTGTTTAATGGGTAAAAATTCAATTTAATAAACTTTATAGATAGCTATTGATCTTCACTATTTATATATATTCTTTCCATAAGAATTTTTTTTTATATATAAATATTAGTAAACTAAATCAATGCTTCGCTACTGAACATCTTAATAGATTTTTATGACCATACTAAAATCTTTCTGACAGAGAATCAGATTTCTTATATACCCTGTAGATAGTCAATACTTGAAAGAGGTAAAAACATTACAGAATTACAGCAACAAGTTACAATAACAGAAATGTCATGGAAATAATTGCTCAAATTTTTGTAAATAATAATAATATTAATAATAATTATTTCATACTTACATTTAAAATAGATAAAATTTCATGCTCAGTCCCTTTTTGGAATAGATGTCAGCACAATCTGGA
>SEYY01021470.1:32500-35293 GCA_009176605.1 Armadillidium nasatum
AATCCTATTCATAACTAAGATCTATTCTTTATATCTCATTTATAGATATACTCAATTGAATACCAGAGTTAATATTTTTTGCAATTTTGGAGAAACCAACCTAAACTCCTGGTTCGGCTAATATCAAATTAATCTCCAATAAATTCTGCAAACTAAACCATCATTTTAAAATTAACTCTTTCTCTTAATTCCTAAATTTAACAATATATATTATATAATATATATATATATATAATATATATATATATATATATATTATATATATATATATAATATATGAATATTATATTATTATTAAAAAAGAAAAAATTAAAAAGAAAAAAACTGAATTTTATTCTAAATGGTGAAAACTCTGTTCTTCAATAAAAAATTGAATACCAGGTTGCCATATTTGTCCTTTAACTGTTCTGTTATTTTTCTGTAATGTACTACAACCTTCGATATATAGAAACATATTCATGCAAATTTTTTTATATTTGTAGTATTATTTAGCTTTTATCATTTACGCCATTTTATTATTATTAGTTTTCAAGCGTATTTAGTTCAACTTATCATAACCTAAATGACCAAAGTTTGCCATGTGATATAGGCTTAACTTATTGATAGAATGCTGCCATGGCATACAAGCCTACTGCTTTATTACACAATATGTTCTAATGTACTTAGTTCGACTTATCATAACCTGAATGACCAAAGTTTGCCGTGTGATACGGACCTAACTGATTAATGAAACATTGCCGTTAGATTAGGCCTACTGCCATATAACAGCATATATTTATATAATTATATGGTGTAATAAAGCAGTAGGCCTGAATGCCACAGCAGCATTCCATCAATAAGTTAGACCTATATCACATGGCAAACTTTGGTCATTCAGGTTATGATAAGTCAAACTAAGTATGCTAGAAAACTAAATAATAATAATAATAATAATAATAATAATAATAATAATAATATTATATAACAATAATAATAATAATAGTAGGCGTAAATGAATAAAAGCTAAATAATACTACAAATATCCAAAAATTTGCATTGATATATCGATATTTCTATATATCGAAGGTTGTAGTACATTACAGAAAAATAATAGAACAGTTAAAGGACAAATATGGCAACCTGGTATTCAATTGGTTTTCCTATTATTGTACAAACAAAGACCAGTTGAAGAACAGTTACTTCACCATTTAGAATAAAAATGTTTTTTTCTTTTTTAATGGTTTTCTTTATATATTTTATATTACTCTTCTGTGAAAGAAATTATGTATAGAATGCATTTAAACATATTTTGGCTTCATATTTTCAATATAGTGAAAAATAGAGAGGTTTGTGCCAGATCATTATTATTATATATATATATAATATATATATAATATATATATATATATATATATATATATATATATATATATATATATATATATATTATATATATATACAAAACAGATGTAAAAATATTTTTAAACATCCAGCAACCTTATATTACAAAAGGATCGTAGGCTTTATTATTTTCAAATTCCTACTGATAGTTCCAGTCAAAGTCGCAATGCATAGGTATGTTGCTAGTTTCAGCAACCTGGTCTCAAATGAAAAATTCCACTACTATGAATACTACAATTAACCATGTTTTTGGCTGAAAGGAGGTTCTCCTGAGGGGATATACAAGTTTACAAAATATTTACATTTGGCAGTAATACAGTGAAATTGAAGAATACTTTATAGTGGACCATGTAAGAGAAACTTGAGGACATAAGAAAATTAAAAGTCATGCCATCTTGATCTAAGAAAATACTTTCAGTTATAGGGTTAATATTTGTTGAAAATATGCATTGAGCGATGGTCGTTGTTTTTTCTTTGTATATCGGAATTACGAAGACGAATTCTTCAATTTTTTTTGGTTAATTGAGACACGAAAACGATTTTATAAACTAAAAACACCAAAAATTAAAAAAAATAATAATAATTAACAGAGTAATACCTTTGGTAATTTCTAAAACAGTTTAACAGCTATGATACTAGGGATGCCGAAAAAGTTTCGATATATATCGATATAAATATTTTTTTACGATATATCGAAAAAATATCGATATTTTATCCTCAGTATCGAACCAACGATATTTTTTTTTTTTACTTCTATAAATTTTTAGTAGTTTTCTGCTCATTTATAAAATAAAATTTAAGCAAAATTTGTGGTATTTTTTATGTGCGTTATATATATATATATATATATATATATATATATATATATATATATATATATATATATATATATATATATATATATATATATATATATATATATATATATATATATATATATATATATATATATATATATAGAGGGACCGCCGGGGTTGAATTAAAATTTGTAAAGAGGTTAAAGACTGAAATTTTACTTCAAAAAAAATTATATATAATTTAATTGAGGTTATTAATTATAAGAGGCGTAGAATAGCCAACATTCACTTAAATTAATGATTATATTCAGAAAATAATTTTTAAAACAAAAAAAAAAAAAAAAATTTGTTATTCATAATGATTCAACAGCTTTACCTAGGTAAGACCCTAATGTAATGTTTGAGAAATGTAAGATATAAAATTATTATTTGACTGATTGAGCTGAAATTTTCAGGGTATATGCATTTTGTCCCGAAGTTCTGAATTAATTTCTAGCATTTTTCAGAATCTATAACGTTTGAAAGTTATTTGGACCCAAAGTTGAAAAAAAAATGAATAGCGTGACCAAACCACTGGTCCACATGAGCTGAAATTTTAACTGAATAATCATAGCCC
>SEYY01021471.1:5000-10000 GCA_009176605.1 Armadillidium nasatum
AAAATAAATGTTGAAACTAATAAAAATTGTAGTTAATTTTATTATCTCTTTGATGAAAAAAGTTATGAAAACAATTATATAGTTTGGTTATAATGATTTGTGTTGAAAATAACTTTTTTTTTTTTTTCTTTTTCATTTTTGCATTAATATATTAATATATATATATATATATATATATATATATATATATATATATATATATATATATATATATATAATATATATATATATATATATATATATATATATATATATTATTATATATAATTTATATGTTAAAAACTACCACCAACAAAATTTTATATCAATCGATCTTTTATATCAAAGGATCCTTTAAATACGTACTTTCGTCTTTCATATCGCTTAACTGGCTTTCCTTTTTACTTTTGTTCATTAATCTAGCTTGAGGAGGATCTCCGGATGATTGAGATCGAAAGCTCGCGAATTATCTATAATTAACTTTTTTTTTTACTTAATATTCTTGTTTTTTAGTGTCTTACTTTTTAATGTTTTAATTCGGCGTTCAACATATTTTTAAGCTGATTTCCGTCTCTTTATTTTAGGATACGATATATATATATATATATATATATATAATATATATATATATATATATATATATATATATATATATATATATATATATATATTATATATATATATATATATAATATATATATATAAATATATTATAATTTATATTATATAATATAATTCAAAAATAATAATATTATTAGACTGAGAAAAAAGCAACAGTGGAATGCTCAAGATTTCTGCCTAGACTTTGAATTCTTATTGGATAAATTATATTTAAGGTCTGCTTTTTTTTTTTTTTTTTAATTGTATCATTTTTGTTGTTGTTTTTAATCTTGATATTTGAAATAGTAATTTTCAAAATTTCTGATTGTAGTAAATTAGTTCAAGAGAATCTAACTCTTGTAGAAGTATTTCTTCGCTTTTCACATTAAGGTTGGCTACTTAATATTATTTCACTACTTCTTTCTTAAAGGAAATTTGCATCTTGTTCTTGAATTCGTAACAAATTTTCATGGAATTTTTTTTTTTTTTTTTTTTTTTAGATTTTAAATTTCAAGTTTATTTTAATATGAATTTATCTTGTTATGGTTATGTATAATATTTGAACAGTTTTTATAAACTATCATTGGTAAAACAACTTTGAATTATAAAATCATTTATGGTCAGTTTTTGATTAAGTAGTGTGACGAATGCCTCTTTTCCTATTATGAAAAATCTTCATATTACAAATGCAAAGCGTATTCAAAAATGGTTCAGAGAAAAAGAGTACGGCAACTAGAAAGACATGCTCTGCGTCCATATCTTAGCCCATTGTGCGACTTTTGGAATAAGATTGAAAGACTACTGTTTGCCAGGTCAAATAGACCATCTTTAGTTTTTACGCCCACAGAAATTATTAGCATTAATAGGGGAATTTTCTCTTATATCAGCGAAACTTTCATATCGATTTTCCATACAAGAATTAATGCAGCGATTGAAGATATAATATATCATGAACAAGATATCTGAAGCTGTGGCATTATCCATAAAACATGGAGGCACTTTTATGTTTTGTGGACGTTCTTTGCAAGGTGCTATATATATATATATATATATATATATATATATATACTTATTATAATATATATATATATATATATATATATAATATATATATATATATAATATATATATTACGGAAAGTGGAGTATTCGGTCCGTGGGGCAGATCGGTAGTGGGAATTTAAAATTGCAATTATTATTGCAAAATGCTAAATAATAGCTTTATATATAAAATAATGGCTTTATATATAAACATTATTATAAATATATATATATATATATATATATATATATATATATATATATATATATATATATAGTATATATATAACTATATTACTTTTATTCATTTAACATAAACTTTTGTTGTAAAAACAGTATTTAAAATTTAAATAGACTAGACTCTATTGTGTATTTGAATACTATTTATATGATAGGAATGTTGTTGTACTCCTGTTTCTATGTAACTCTTTCAAAAACTTGTGTAGAAAAAATACATGTACGATTATCTTTAAAAAATTTTCTTGTGAAACACATGTACGAGTATTTTAAATGGTCAGCAATTATGGAATGTAATAGTATCGCGTCTTACATTTTTTTTTTTTTTTTTCGAAAACAGTTTATATATATATATATATATATCTATAATATATATATATATATATATATATATATATATATATATATATATATATATATATATATATATATATATATATATATATATATATATATATATATATATATATATATATATATATATATATATATATATATATATATATATATATATATATATATATTATATAATATATATATATATATATATATATATTCTTTGGGACTTTCTATTGACTTTGCCAACGTCCTTGGCCTTCGTCTAATATCGAATCCGTATAGTATCACCTCTCTAACTTTCATCCTAACCTTTTGCTCCTGTCTGAGACCCAGCTGGACAAGGAACCTTTCGCTAACAACCTCAATGTCTTTATCTACAACTTTTCACAATTCCGACTAAATGGTGGAGTCTGTGCCTATACTAACCCTGTGTAAATCTTAAATCTCGTAATTTCGATGTTTTATGGCTTAAAATCCGTCTTCCTACTAATACAACTATTTTGTGTTTCTGCTTTTGCTCCCCTAATGGAACATATTTTCCATTGTTTTTCAATATCCTACTACTTCCCACGAGACTGTTATCTCTTCTCATCCAAATGCTGAAAGTCCTCTATTTAGGGGATTTTAGCATACACCAGACAGAGTGGTTGGTGTCCTTTCATACTGATACAGGTGGGAATGAGACCAAATCATTCAGCATTCTCAACGATCTGGAACAGTTGATTAGGAAACACACACATTCCAGATCATCCTAACCAGTTTTTGAACACACTTGATTTTTGCTTCACCACTATTCCTTCTACATATAAATACACCATCTTCCATCCTATCGATGACTCTGACCATAATCTTATATCTCTTAATTATAATGCTTTCTCTTCAACAGCTTCACCATGTCCTAAACGTACTTTCTGGCACTTCAATCGGGATAATTGGGAGCAATGCGTCGCTTCCTTGCCAACTACCATTGGAATGAATCCTGCTTTGGCTCGTGGGATGCTTCGGTTTCTGTTGAAAAGGTGGAGCAGTAATCGTTGATGGGATGGACAGGTTCATTCCATCTTCAAAAAAATCTTTTTATCCTCAAAATTCATGGTTCAATGGCAATTGTTCTCTTGCCCTTCGGGAGAGAGACTGATTATCGTGAATGGAAAAACTCTTCTTCTACCACTCTTGCTAATTTTCATTAAGCTCGGATTCGTTGTAGGGACGCTTTTCTACGAACTAAGCGTAATTTCACTACAAGGAAGTGCGCTGACCTCCATGGTTTTTCTGCTGTTAAAAAATTTCTTGCCTCTTGCCAAAAATATCTCTAATAACTTCTATAAATCTGTATTTCCTTCTCTTATTCACTCTGATTGTTCTGCAGCTAATGCTCCCTCTGAAAAGGCTAATCTCTTCTGCCTCTTTTTTTCATCTACTTCCACCCTGCACGATTCTGGAATAAATCCTCCTATTCCTTCTCCTCTCAGGTGTTCCATGTCTCTACCTGTGATTTCTCATGATCGGGTCCATGGGATTCTGAAATCTATAAACGTCAGCAAGGCCAGTGGTCCTGATGGCATTCCTTCCCTTGTTCTGAGGGAGTGTGCTTCCGGGTTAGCCTCTGTCCTCGTTCAGCTCTACTCTCTGTGCCTTAATATTAATACTTTTCCTCAGTGCTGGAAGTGCGCACATATTCAGCAGATGCTGAAAAAAGGTAGCCGCTCTGACATTTCCAACTATCGACCTTTAGCTCTCACTTGTGTTCTATCTAAAATATTTGAAACTCTTCTGAACTCTCATTTCCTGGATCATTTAGAGTCTCATTCTCTTCTCTTAGATCTCCAAAATGGCTTTCGACGCTCGAAGTCAACTGATGACATACTTTCCTATCTTACTGATCTATGGTCTTCTGCCCTTAGGGACTTCGGAGAGTCTTGTGTGGTGGCGCTTGACATATCCAAGGCTTTTGACCGGGTATGGCATGCGTCAGCTGTTCTCTAAGCTCTCTTCCTTTGGGTTTTCTCCTTCCTTTGCTTACTCTTGTCTAGTTTTCTCTCAGATCGTTCCATTTCGGCACTTGTAGATGGAGCGACCTCTTCCTCTTTTTCTGTCAACTGTGGTGTTTCTCAGGGTTCTGTTTTATCTCCAACTTTATTCTTACTTTTCATTAACGATCTTCTCAACTGCACTTCTAACTCTGTTCACTCTTATGCTGATGACTCAACTCTACATTCTTCTACTCATTTCAAATCTGTTTCCTCTTTTGCTTCTGGAGCAGCTTCTCGTCTTCAACTTTCCGATTTTATTCTTTGCTTGATCTGGATGGAATTTCCCGGTGGGGTCATAGCAACCTTGTGAAATTAAACTCTTTAAAAACTCAACTTCTTCACATCTCCCTCTCAAAAACACCTCTAACTTTCCTATCTTCTTCGATGGCTCCCTCGTCTCACCTGTAAATAACATTAACATTCTTGGTCTAAACATAAACAACTAAACTTGTCTTGGAAACCACATATCACGATGGTTGCTAAAGCCGCCTCTAAGAAGCTGGGAGTACTATTCAGGTTGCGAGAATTTTTCTCTTCTGAGCAGTTACTCCAATTATACAAGTGTCTTCTTCAAACCTTGTATGGAGTACTGTTCTCACATTTTCTCCGGTTCCTCCACTGTTCTGGATAGGGTTTGAGTCTACAGCAAAAAGATTAACAAACTTTCCCCTACTTTCAAACTCTCTTGACCCTCTATCTTTGCGACGTGACGTTGGCGCACTGTCAGTTTTCTATAGGTATTACAACCGCAGGTGTTCGAGGAAATTAGCCT
>SEYY01021471.1:27500-57500 GCA_009176605.1 Armadillidium nasatum
ACCCGATATCATCTGCACCAGTAGAAAGCTGGTCTCCAAATTATTATCATTGTGCCACAAATCGGCTTCTTTCTCGATTCTATTCATACCCCTTATTAGACTAATCTCAAAATCAAATTGTGGTTATATAATAATAATCATCATATAATAATCATGGAGAGATAACAAATCTCTGTCTTTGATCTCTTACTTAAAATAACTCACCTTCCCTCTTTTTAATTATAATATTTGCTCAACTGTTAATTAATAACATTTCATTTACTCTATTTTTGAACTTTGCTTATACCTTTCTCATTTATTTTCTGTTAAGTTGTCTTTCAAACTTCCAAACGAATAAAGTAATGAAAGATGGAGAGGAGGCGAAGCGACAGATAAGAGATCATTGATGAAAAGAAGAAAAAGAGTTTGCGATAAAACAGAATCCTGAGAAGCATCACTTTATTATCAGGAGTCTTATGGGAGGTTGAACATTAAACCAAATGCCAAAGAACTAGTAAATTGTTCTTTACTTTTTAAATATCTTGAGGTTCTGTCTTTGTGACAAGGTGTATCCTGCTATTCCTTTCTGTAGGTACAACAGCGGTAGGTGATCGAGGGAACTGATCACTAAGCATTCCACTACCTTTGCGACGCTCTTTTAGCACAATGATTGCATTGCTTTCACATAAATTTCGAGTGAAGAATAGAAAGTTCATGTTTGCTCGTTGTGGTGTCTCCTCCTTTCCGGCCACCTATGTTCTGTGGAACTACTTGTCACAAACTTTTATTCTGCTGCAATAATCTTCACTTTAAATCCTGCATTAGCACTCACCTGAGATTTACGCTTGTCTTGGACTTTGGTGGATTCTTCTCTTTTGCCTTTTTTCTTTGCCCCGAACTTTTAAAGTTCTCTGCCCGTGAGTGATAGCATTCTTATAAAAATTTTAAATATTATGTTCGAAAATTTCTTTCATATCACATCCTTCATCAGTCATTATTCTACATTTTCAAAGATTATTACCCCTTCTTTGGAACACTAATATTTATCTCATAATGGATCTCGTACTAGATTTTATTATTGTCATTCTACTTCTGGTCTTTACTCATAATAAATTTGAGTTATTTATATCCATTCCTTCTTTTGAAATGTCTGAACCATAGCAATTTTTCATTCTTTGTATATTCCCAAATTCTTTTCACTTCCTCCTGTCAGTTAGACATTTCTGTCTGTACTTCTTGTTACAGTCTTTGTTCCAACACTTTTCATTTTTAATAATTGTGTTCCGGTATTTACTTGGAAGTAGAATCTTTAAACAGAGTTGAAATCTTTCCTTTAAATTGAAGGTTAATATTGATTGTCAGTTATTTTGATAATCCAGTACAATTTAAAGGACTGATTATTTTATTCCATTCATAATTAAATTACCAATACATGCGTTTTTAAACAAATATATTGTAAATTCAGGTTGACACTAGTGTTGTCATTAATTAAGCTAATAATTTTACTGCTAAAAATCAATTCGCCAAAATGGAAATATGTATACGAAAGTACTTACAGCAGAATTGTATTATCATTTGATAATATAAAATAAAAAGGAAATGATTTCAGTTTCAGAAACCAAGAATATTGGTTAAACTTTTTTATTCTTCACATTTAAGGTGAAATTATGAATTGTATATGATAATTTATTTTTACTTTTAAGCATTGTTTTTTTTTTTTAATTTTCAGTAAGTTCAGAATTAAGTGATTTCTGTTTGCTATATTTAAATTATGGCTTCATACATTGAAAACAACTTATTGGAAAAGTTTTCGAATGCATTAAGTTTGGGTTCTTCCTCTGTCGATACTATTAATAATGAACAAAAACAACAAGACACTATAAACTATGACCAGTTAAGGTCAAGTAGTGTAAAAAAAGTTTATAAATCTTCAGAAAATTTAGAGAATGATAAGAGAGATTTAAACTTATGTAAGTTAATTGTTCATGAAGAAAGCAAGGAAGACGAAGCTCTTCTACTTTCCGAACGTACAAAAAAGTGTTCACTCAGTATGCAAAAGAAAAAAATTACCAAATTTCTTGCAGATGTTGAGAAGAAGAAACAAAGAAGCCTTATACCAAGATGTGAATTCAATGAGTAAGTTATAGGTATTAATGATGCACAGATTGATTGTCAATGCTGATTTATTGTCAATAACAAGTCAGACTGTCCTGAGTAACTTAATTAATACAAGTTGTTTTGAAACCAAATTTTAAAGTTGTATTCTATACTAACTATATTATATTCTATACTAAGTTAAATTCTGATGCTAATTGATGAAATAATTCGAACTGTTAGAACGAAAGAAAAACTCTCCAAATAGAAGTTTAGAACTAGCAAAGTAACGTCATTTTGTAAAAATTTGATGTAGATCTAATTAAAATTAAAAAGAATTATATCCCAAATTCCCTTTTGCAAATTTCCCTTTATTTCCCACACGACAATCGTAACTTCCACTTAATATACGCTTATATACCTTTTTTTATCTCTCCAAATCCAGAACTAGTTTCCTCTTTACTTCAGTAATGACTTTAACTACAATATTTTGCATTTGAGAAGTTTCAGTTTTTGATTCGAATCTGTCCCACAGTTTTTTAAATTTCTTATCCCATTCTTTGGTTAACAATAACTCTAGGGTTCTTATGTATGGTAAAGTTAATTAATGAAACATTTGCTAATAAATTAAATATTTTTATCGTTTTAAATTCAAATTCATATCAGTGGTTTCCATATATATATATATATATATATATATATATATATATATATATATATATATATATATATATATATATATATATATATATATATATATATATATATATATATATATATATATATATATATATATATATATATATATATATATATATATATATATATATATATATATATATATATATATATATATATATATATATATATATATATATATATATATATATTATATTATATTTTTGACGTCATTCAATATTAATAATTTCTATTATAATTGTTATTTTAATGTTGGTATGCCGGGCTGTTTACAAACGCATGCGCGAAAGAAGAGTTTCGTGAATGTAAGTGCGGGAAGCGTTCATAAGTTGTTGGTTACTTTACTAGAATTAGAACTTTCCGAGCTTCAATTTTGGTATTGTTTGATAAAAACTGAAATATAAAAATGAGTAAGGCACATCCACCCGAATTAAAAAAGTAAGATATTTGTTTCAGTATTTTGTTTTTGGTACCAGCTTGTAAACTTAAAAAACGTGTTACCTATCATTGTGTTCTAGGCCTGTATACCGGCATTTTTTCTGCCAAGTTTTTAAATTATTTAATCTTATAAACGTATTTTATTTAATCTTATTGATTATTACCTTCAGGAGTTATTTCTGCCATAAAACAGGAATAATCCATTGAGATCATGAAAGTAATGCATTTGGTTAAAACTTTGCTTATATTTTGGTCTGGATGTATGATAAAAAAAATAATTTTGTAGTTTTAGCTTGATTCCCATTTTTTCCTAACTTCACACTGGTAATTCTGTTAAGAGTTGTTAAAAGATTTATTCCTATTTGTATAAATATTTTTCTAAGGAATTCATAGGTTATTTTAACAATAGAAATATCAAAATGAAAAAGTAGAAAAATCAATGTCTTGTTCAAGGAAATATTTGGTAAATCATTCAAAGTAGTGGAATTTTTCATACCGAGGTTGTTGAGCTGGTAATAATTCGATATAGCACGAACCTCTCCTATTTTCACTATATTGAAAATATGAAGTCAAAATATGTTTAAATGTATTCTACACATACTTTTGTTTAACGGATGAGTAATATAAATGCATAAAAAAAAGAAAAAAAAACAAAAATTAATAATAAAAAAGTATTTATGCTGCAAAAACGAAATGACCTGTCTTTAAAAACTGTCCTTTAAACATTTTTAGCAACCAGCATCTGTTACATTTTTTTATTCTACACAAAACTTTGTAAAGAAAATTCAATACGTTTTCTTCACTTTCACATAAAACTAAAAACGAATTAAGTGTATTTTCACATTTATTTCATTCATCAACAACATATAATGTAGACAAATCCATGTTCAGCCTTAGTCTATCAATGCAATTATTGGCCTTTTCCATAGGCTAATAGCCTATGCTTTATCTAATTTCCAGTGTCTACGAGTGTGTATAGGTGTACGTGCGTGTGCGTGAACGTGTGTTTTATTTTTAAGACTCGTTTAACAGTCCATATAATATTACGATTTTGAATTATTAAAAAAAAAATTTAATTTTTACTAATATATATATATATATATATATATATATATATATATATATATATATATATATATATATATATATATATATATATATATATATATATTATTTTTTATGAAATTTTTTTTTGACATTTCATGATTCTGAGATATTCGTTGTAATTCAATATTTTTTGGGGCAGCCAATATGAAAATTTCAAGTATAACAAAATGAATATCGATGATTAACTATATAGTTCAATTATCGAAGTCATTTTGACAAAGAGAATATACTAAAAAATTTGCATAAATTTTGCTGCTATAACGTGCCAAAACATTTTTTTTCTTCAATTACTAGATAATCTATAATGCAATTCTTATCCATTTATAATAAAGAAAAGCACAATGAAATAGCCATTTTTAAATAATATTAATTGGTTAGTTTTACCCTATTTTATTTTTTTGTCACCTGCAATTTTAAAAATATTAATTTTCTTCTATATATTTTTTTATATTAAAATATTCAGAAAGGTTCATATTTCTCAAAATAAGTAGTTATATAATCCCAGTTTTTTTTTTTTTTTACATGTAATTTTAATTAATAAAAGTATGAGTATCTTCATTTTAAAATTTTTAATGAGAACAGGACAGAAAAGCAGAAACAAACTTTTCTCCAGTATATATTTTGGCCCTACCACTTAAACAGCCTATCACTCAATAGAAAGTGAAGCAGAGAGATATTAGCCAGTTGATTAGCAGAAAATTAACAGCGATTGAAAATAAAAAAATATGCTGATATTAATTGTTCCATTACTAGTTCAGACTGCTTATAGGGAAAATGGAAGACATTAAAGGATATAGGAGAGTTTGGAGGAGGTGTTGAGAGATGGAAATGTGAAATCTTTAAAAAGAGTTTAATTTCTCAAAATTGAGACAATCCCATTTGGAATTCACACCCAGATCAGCAAGAATAAAATTAGAAAGAGAAGTTTGAGAAGCAATTCTAGATCTTAAAGAAAGTGCAGATTTGAAATGGGTGGAATAATGGAAAGTTGTCATGGGCATAAGAATGAACAGTTGAGAATGTATGAGAAAATCATTGATGAAAAGTAAGAATAAAGTTGTAGATAGAACAGAACCCTGAAGAACACCACAATTAATAGGAAAAGAGAAAGATGTCACTTCAGATTAACAAATGCTGATATGGAATGATCTGAGAAAAACCTAGATATGAGTAAGCAATTAGAAATGGGAAACCAAAAGGGAATTTTGGGAGTGGCTTACATATACCGTATCCTATCAAAAGTTTTGGATATATTCAAGTGCCACCACTTAAGACTTCCCATAGTTCCTAATGGCAGAAAATCATAAATCAGGAGATAGGAAAGTATGTCACCAGTTGACCTCCATCTTCAAATGTCATACTGATGATCAGGGAGAAGAGAATGAGACTAGATGATCAAGGAAATGAGAGTTGGAGAGTTTCATAGATTTTGACAACACAAATGAAACTTATTGGACTAGTTGAAAGGGTCTGTGGCTACCCCTCTTTTGGATTGGCTCAACAAGTGTGTGCCTCCAGAATTGTGGAAAACTATTAGTATAGATGCATAGAGTCAAATGAGGACAGTAACTGACAGTTCAGACTCATGGTACCTCAGTGCTAGGGACTGACCAGGGTTGGAATTTTGCCAGGGTCTCCCAAATTTGGCTGTAGATGGGGAAAGGGCTGGTGTTGCCTAAAATTTTAAAGAGATCATAAGCACTGAAATTTTAGATTAAGAAAATTAGATATAATTTTTATTGAGATTAATTATAAGGAAGAAGTAGAATAGCCAACATTCACTTAATTTTTATTTTTTTTCTCTCAGAAAAAAAATTTGAAAAATATAAAGATTTTGTATATTAAAAGGTTGAAAAAAAAAAACAAACAAAATTTTTGAAAAAATATTTTTGATTCATAATAGTGATTATCACTGCCCTCTGTTCGTGAACATTTCACTCCCCCAAATTCTAAAACTTATGTAAAACTTATGTAAATGTTCAAGAAGAATCTGATGGTGAATAGTAATTTAAGTGAATGAATTGTTTGTTTCCTCTTTTATGTTGCATTCATTTTACTCTACCCAATATGTAACGAAGGTATGGAATTAAAATCTTAATTTTCTTATATTTTGTTTGATTTAATCCACCATTAATAAATATAATTTGCAATTAACCTCAGCAGGTAAATCCTGGTTTTCCCTGATTACTAGCCAGGGCCCCAGTCAGTCCATACTCAGCACTGAGTGGAATGCCATCTGCACCACTAGTCTTAGATCTTCGAATCTAACCTGATAATTTGTAATCACATGGGACACCTGAGAAGAGATTTAGGAGGAGTGATGCAAGAATCATTCAGGGTGGAATAGATTAAAAAAGGAGGCTGAAAAGATTTGTCATAGATGGAATAAATGACTGAAATATTCTTAAAGATATGGAAAGAAATTTTTGAATTTGTGGGTGTAACTGACTGTTCTCAATGACAGTATTGTTTCATTATGGCTTCAATTAAATATATCATGTTCAAGAAATTTAGTATCTTGAGCAGATTCATTCAAAATATAATTATGCACTTTTATGGACTAAAAACTTCACACAAGTATTCAGTAAGATGAAAATATAAATATTTATCAGTTTGCAAGTGTAATAATAAATCCTAGGTTTAAGCTTGACTTGTGTCCTGAAAAGGGATAAGGTAACAGAAGGGCTTCTATATATAAGTGATGGTACAGTTTTTCATTTTTCAAAGCATCAAAAGCTTCTAATATTGTTATTCCTTTATCTGAGGATTTACTGTTAAGATGTTCAGGAAACCCTCCTCCAGATAGGAAATTGTTCAGCTTTATGGCTTCCTCAACTCAAAACATGCGCATATCATATGCCGGAACACATTAGTATTGAAATCCAGAAATATTCCTGTCAACCTTGTATGTCTGAAAGAAAAGGATATACAGTTATATTGGAAATATCATGGAAATGTTTCCAACACTGGCAAAGCTGTTACAGAAATATGCTGCTATGCTAACATCATCTGCTCCTGTGAAAATCTTCAGCTTCACATGGAAAAGTCTTTCATATCGACATGTGGATTGAGAAAAATTTTGAAACTTAATGTTCTCAAAATGCAGCAACAAATTAGTTATGCTTTTAATTTTTACACTTGAGAATAAAGAATTTTAAAAGCTTACAGAATTAATAAAAATTGTATATATATATATTTATATATATATATATATATATATATATATATATATATATATATATATATATATATATATATATATATATATATATATATATATAATATATATATATATATATATATATTTACAATTTTTTCAATATTTACCTAAATTAAATTCTTGTATATTTTCCTATACTGTTTACAATAATTCAGAATTTGGGAAATGGATCTTAATAGTTTAAATTTTTTGTTAATGAGTATGGTTTTATTTAAAAAAAAAAAAATGTATTTTTTTTTTTTTTTTTTTTTTTTTTTTTTTTTTTTTTTTTTTTTTTTAATATATATATATATATATATTATATATATATATATATATATATATATATATATATATATATATATATATATATATATATATATATATATATATATATATATAATATATATATACTCACTCAACATAACCTAGTTGAAGTATATTTTCATAATATATTAAGGATGGCTACAAAAATCTTTAGAAAGAAAGAACAGAATATGAATGTTGATAGAGGTATCACCCTTTTTCAGCACAAGTTGAACGCGAGTACCTGCTGCTTGTAGGAAAGGAAGGTTGAAGTTGATTGTTAGAAGTTTACCAAGGCTGAGTTCATTCTCAGTTGCCCAAGTTTTGAGAACTTTAGAAAGAAAAATGTTAATACTATATGCCTTATTAAACTTAAGAGGATTTAGGGTAATTTTAGAAATTAATTAAAACACTGGATTAATATTTGTATATTTAACAAGTTAAGGAAAAGAAAGTTTCAATGCTCCAGGTCAGTTATGAAATAGCTGTTGCAATGATTAATGGAATTGTGACAGTATGCACTGACATGGAAGTAGGTATGAAAAGATTTTTAATTTCCTGATATTAATTGGAATATTTTAGGAGATAAACATTCTAGTTTATTATTTGTGATTTTTTAATCCTGTTAAAGCAATAATTCTGCAGCATATTAGATTTAGCACTGGTTAGTAATATTGAGTTTATTAAAATATAAGATAGTGATACTTATATAGTAGGTGAGTTTAGGAAAATGTAGGATAGTGATACTTATATAGGTAAGGTTAGATGCCATATGTGAATTGTTATTAATAGAAAAGTGTGCTTAGATAATAATTAGGTAAAAATAAGTTAATGCCATATATGAATCATTAATAGAAAATAATGTTTGGATCATAATTTAATTAGATACTGCCACAAATGAATCACCATTGACAGAAAAGCGAGTATAAAGTGTGGTTTTGAAAAATGAAAATCCCGACCAAATTAGATAATTACCACACTAGATTATTATTTTTTTTTTTTTGAAAAATGAATTTGAAAATCTGAATCACTTTGAATGTAAAGGGATTTTATTTTAATATTTTGTGGAATCTTGAGGAATGCATGATAAAAGTAGAAAATCAAATTGGAGCAGAGATAAGAAGAAAATGTCATAGTATTGAATAATAATAGTAAAAATTTTGAGTTGATGAAAAAGTTGTTTTTCATGGTTCTGTGCTGTTCCATTCTGTTTCAACATTATGAATATGAATAAGTAAAATATTGTAGTTAAGTTTATGATATTAATTGCCAATAAATTTTGTGCATTTTTGGGATGTATAAAAAAGTTCAGCATGATATAAACAAGTTCTAAATAATGGTTATTTCAGTAGTAAAATATGTAATGTTGTTCACATAGTTAACTTGTATAAGGATTTCATGAATGGGAATTTAAAATCTGTCAACAAAGAAATGGACTTGGGGTTTGGTGGTTAGTAACTGAAAATGGTCAATTAAATTTAGAAGGTAAAAATTAAAATAAAATACTGAGATATAAATGTTACTACACTGTATCCTAATTTTTCTTTTTCAGGTATATGGACAAGAGAATAGTTGCAAAACTTAATGGAAGTCGTCTGGTAGAAGGAGTCTTAAGAGGATTTGATCCATTTTTAAATTTAGTGGTTGATGAAGGCATAGAAATACGTAAGAATGAGGAAAAAGTTAATATTGGTGTAGTGGTAAGTAAAATTTTCTTTAATAAATTTCAATGGTTAATTGTAACTGTAAAACTTAACTTTTAATACCTTTTATTATATATATATATATAATATAAAGTGATAGTGGTGCTTTCACCAGAGAAGGTTGTGTTTAAAGTGGTCTCTTTATTTTACCTGTACAAATTGTTTATTTTTAAGTTATTTTATATTTTTAAGTTTTAATATTGTTGGGTGATTGATTTGTTTGTTTGTATTATTAATAGTGGTATTCATTAATTTAATATTGAGGTGTGATTTCTTGAAGCTCAGTATTAGGTAAACAACTAAAGGCTAGGGTGGGCCTAATCCTTAGGTTTTTATCAAGAATTTATAATATTCAGCCTAAGTGTTCTTTTGTTTTGTTTTTTGTAAAGTTGGTTAATTTCTAGTGAAGATTATTTAATTTCTGGATTAATTCAGATATTTTAATTGGATTGTCTGACTGGCAGTAGGCCTACCCAGTTGTTCAGATTAGGCTTTCTGATAGTCCTAGGATATATTTTCAAAACCCTAGGCTAAACTAGGACTAAGGTTGTTTAATTTAGGATATTTGAGGTTAGATTGTTGCTTAGAGCTCTTGATTTAAAGTTAGGCCTTGTAACAATATAGTATAATTTCAATAGCTTTAAGTTAGGCCTTTGTAACAATATAATATTTTTAATAGCTTTAAGTTAGGCCTTTTGTAATAATTTAACTTGAATAGCATATAATAATTTGAGTATGTATGTGGATTGTGACATTTGTGGGACTGTGAGAAGAGAACATGTTGGTGAATGTACTGTTTGTATCCTGAAAGCTGAACATGTGTTGATAAGAAAGGAGATTGAAAGGATAAGTGAGGATTTGGATGAGATGAAAAAAAATGAAAGGTCTGAGTCTTTGCAGCTAGAAGTAGATAGGCTTAGCAAATGGGTATCAGAGTTAAGAAGAGAGGGAAGTGTTAGGAAGAAGGTGGTTGGTAGTGATTCAGATGAGACTAGGAGCTCATGTAGGCAAGAAGTAGAGAGGGGGCAGGCTAATGGTAGGGGTATGGGGGTAAGTAGACCTAGTGACTCGCCTAGGCAGGAATTCAAGAGGGGGAGGGCTATAGAGGCAGATAGGACTGCAGATAGATGGAGTGTTGTAGAGAATAGGAGTAATAAAATTAGGATCATGAGGGACACTAGACCTGTGACCTGCAGTAACAGGTTTAGCTGTCTTTCTGATGGGGAGGAATCTGAAGTGTCCAGTTGTGACGTCGGGTTTCCCAAGAGGAAGACTGAGGCGTTACTAATTGGAGACTCTCAGATACGATATTTAGATAGGACCTTTAGAAATACGGATAAAAGGAAACGAATGCGAGTATGTTACCCAGGTGCAAGAGTGAATGATATTGTGGACAGAATAGATAGAGAGATTGCAGATACGAATGTGAATGCAAGAGTGATTGTCCATGTTGGTACAAATGATATAGGTTATAGGTCAGAGGAACTGATAGCAAGCTATAGGAATTTGATTGAAAGACTGAAAGTAAGTGGTAGGAAATGTATAGTGTCAGGTATTTTACCTAGGTTGGGAGCAGGGCTAGAATGGAAAAGTAGGGCCTTTGGTGTAAATAAAAGGGTTAGGAATTTATGTTTAGCAGAGGATATTGGATTTTTAGATCACTGGGAAGAGTTTCAAGACAGGAATCTGTTTGCAAGAGATGGAGTTCATCTTAGTCGAGAGGGTGTACAGCTTCTGAGTTGCAGGATGGAGAGATGTCTGCCGGGAAACTAGGTAAGAATAGGGGTGAAAGGCATAATATTGGCACTGTTAGGTTGTGGAGATGGTGATTTTAATATTGACGATGGGATTGGTGGTGGTATGAATAAAAATAGAGGTGCCTTACAATATGGGCCTATTAATAAAAATGGAGATAATTACTAGAAATCAAGATGTAAAGGATACATATAAGGACATGTTTAGTATGAAATGTTTTTACACAAATGCTCAGAGTCTTAGAAACAAAAAAGATGAGTTGATTAGTTACATTATAAAGGAGAATCTAGACATAATTTGCATTACTGAAGCATGGGTTAATGAGGCATTTTACGGAGACTCCCTACAGGAATATGAAATAGAAGGATACTCATTTTACCTATACCAACGTAGAGGAAGAAGTGGTGGAGGTGTAGCACTCTATGTTAAAGGCAATATTGAATCAGTGTTAATAGCTGACATTAAAACAAATCAGGATGTGGAATCTGTGTGGGTAGATATTCTTATGTATAATAAATCATATAGGATAGGAGCATTTTATAGAGCTCCTGATCAGAGTCAAGTATTAGATGAAGAAATGGTGAAGGAAATCAAGGTAGCGTGTGAAAATAATGTAAAAGGAATAGTCATTATGGGTGATTTTAATTTTCCAGACATTGAGTGGAATTCTTTGAGTAGTATGGTTAATAGAAGTTCAGTATTTGTAAATTGTATTCTATACAACTTTTTGAGTCAGATGGTCCAAGAACCAACAAGGCATGCAGCATTGTTAGATTTAATATTAACAAATGATGAAATGATGGTAAATGATGTCGAAGTAGGGGAGACTTTAGGAGCTAGTGATCATTATATTATTAGATTTAACTGGAATGTGAGGTCTGGGCCCAAATTGCAAGTCAATAGGGAAAAGATATTAGATTTCAGAAATGGAGATTTTAGCAAATTCCGAGCAATGCTCAATGAAATTGACTGGGATAAGGAGTTTAATGGTCAAAATTGTTTCATCATGTGGGAATACTTCAAGCAAATATTGGCTAACATACAGTCTGTGTGTTTTAAAGATAAACCCATTAGGGTGGCAAATAGAAAACCTAATTGGTGGAGTAGAGAGATAAAAGAGAAAATCAGTGAAAAGCGTAGATGTTTTAAAATGTTCAAAGGTAGGAGAAGGGGGAAGATTTGGAACATTATAAGAGAATTAGGAATGAACTTAACCAGTCAATAAGAAGAGCAAAGAGAATGGCAGAAATTAATTTGGCAAGGAAATAGTAATAAAGACCTGAAAAAGTTTTTTAGCTTTTATAAATTTAAAAGCAAGGATAAGAAAATTGGCCCAATTAAAATTGATGGGAATTTAGTAAGTTCAGATAAAGAATTGGTTAATATTTTCAATGCTTATTTTGCATCAGTGTTTACTGAGGAAAGGTTGGATAGCAGTTTAGAGAGTAATAGTTCTAGTATACATGTAATGAATAGGTGTACAACATTTCAAATTGAGTTAAATGAAATCGCATCCTTACTAGAACATATTGACCCAAATAAGGCAGCGGGTCCGGATGGTGTGTATGGTAGAATTCTAAAAGAGGGGAGTAGCAGTATTGCAAAGGCACTGTATTTGATTTTTAAGCGATCTATTGCTTTTGGAGAGGTACCTGAGGACTGGAAAGCAGCATATGTGGTGCCCATATTTAAAAAAGGTAGTAAAGAAGATTTAGGGAACTATAGGCCAGTTAGTTTAACATCTCTGGTTGTGAAAATTTTGGAAAAGTTACTGAAAAGTCATATAGAGAAGCACTTAGATGATAACAAGATACTATATAACTCCCAGCATGGCTTTAGAAAGGGTAGATCATGTCAGACAAATCTACTAGAATTTATGGAATATATTACTGAATGTATAGACAGGGGTGATCCAGTTGATGTCATATATTTAGACTTTAGCAAGGCTTTTGATAAGGTACCCCATGTTAGGCTGATGCAAAAGTTGTCGCAGTATGGTATAGATGGAATGGTACACAATTGGATTAAAGAGTGGTTAAAGAACAGAAGGCAGTGTGTATTACTTAATGGTAATAAGTCATTATGGGAAACGGTGAAGAGTGGGGTACCACAGGGTTCTGTGCTGGGACCACTTTTGTTCCTTATATATATATAAATGATTTAGACAAAGGTCTTAAATGTAAGGTTTCTAAGTTTGCAGATGATACCAAAGTGGTTACCTCAGTAAGGAATAATGATGGATGCATAAAGCTTCAAGGTGATCTAGATAGACTTCTTGGTTGGGCAGAGAGGTGGCAAATGAACTTTAATAGTAAAAAATGTAAAGTTCTTCATGTAGGTTACTCAAATGAAGGATTTAATTATGAAATGAATGGGGAGTGGCTTGAGACTGTGGACCAAGAAAAGGATTTAGGTGTGATAATTAGCAGTAATCTGAAGGTGGGTGATCAATGTTTGGAAGCAAGGAATAGAGCTAATAAGATGTTAGGTATAATTAATCGCAATGTAGTTTACAAGAGCAAAGAGGTTATAAGCAAACTATATAATAGCTATGTCAGGCCAGCATTAGAGTATTGTGCACAAGTTTGGGCTCATTTAAGAAAAGACATAGATATGCTGGAGAGAGTACAACGTCGAGCAACAAGGATGATTTCTGGCTTTGAAAATAAGAGCTATGAAGAGAGGTTGAAGGAGTTAGGAATGTTCTCAGTTGAAAGGAGATTTCTCAGAGGGGATATGATACAAGTTTACAAAATATTTGCATCTGACAGTAATACAGAGATTGAAAAATACTTCATAGTGGACCATGGAAGAGTAACTAGAGGACATAACAAGAAAATTAAAAAGAAGCCATGCCATCTCGATCTAAGAAAATACTGTTTCAGTAATAGAGTTGTTAATTTTTGGAATGACTTGCCACGGGAGGTTGTTGACTGTGATTCTCTTGTCAAATTTAAAAGGGGCTAGATAGATATATGGATGGTTTAGGTATTATATAGAATAATCTGACTAAGCCAAATTGGCGGGTATATATGAATTTTTGGATCAACAGATCAACCTATGACTAAGCCTAACGGCAGTTTTTGTAGTGGGTGATGGTTCATTGAATATTGCATGTGTAATGGGGCTTAGTTTTTCTTTTATCTATGCATGACTATGCATGAATGAACTGATAACTGGGATGGGATAGACCTAGTCTTTCGTGCATGTATTAGTATTGTTATTATTTGTTTGGACTGGGACAGTCTCGATAGGCCCTTGTGGCTTCTAACTGTCTCTATTTTCCTATGTTCCTATGTTCCTATATATATATATATATATATATATTATATATATATATATTATATATATATATATATATATATATATATATATATATATATATATATATATATAATAATTTCCTATCTAAATCTGAAAAAGGTTTGGTAGTTCTAAGAAACTACCTACCATTTTATTTTTCCCCCTAAATCTGCCACTGTATTTACGTAACACTTATGTAAAGAGTGGGAGGGGATAGGGCTTTCACTTGTATATGTGTGTGTCTCTGTTCATCCCTATTAATAGTAATTTTTACTAGTTTGGAAATTTACGATCTCTTATTCTAAAATATGAAAGAATGGAGTTTAGGAGTTTCTGACAAATTTCTGGGTTTCTTAAATGCTCTCATCACACTATTTAAAATCATTTCTATTGCAGTAAATGCTATTTTTCTTGTAATGTTTTTAGTTGCATCAGTATGAACCGACCAGGGCCCTGACCCCAGTTAATAATTAGGGAAAACCAGGGTTTTCCTGCTGGGGTTAATTGCAAATTATACTTAATGGTGGATGAAATCAAATAAAATAAGAAAATTAAGATTTTAATTCCATTCCCTCAGTACATATTGGGTGGGCCAAAATGAAGGCAACATAAAAGAGGAAACAAACAGCTCGCATCCTTCTTGCCCCGGTGCACGGTCTTCCTTTATCATTAATTTCTGCAACATTTTTTTTTTCTTTCTTTCTTTCTTCTCTAATTTCCCCTTTGTCAAACACATATCTAAAACCTCATCTCATGTTCTTAATCAAAACTCAGGTGCTTGGGTGTGCTGACAGCAAACCTTATGATGATACCTATGACTGTCTCTCTCTCCTCAATTTTCTGCCAAAGGCGGATGTTGCGCTTATCTGCTCAATGATGATTGTTCTCGTGTCTCTGATTTCTAGTCTTCTAAATTCTCTACTCTGGGTTAAGCTCTCTTTGCAATTCTACTGCTAAATTTTTTTTTTTTTTTTCTGTCTATTTACCTCCCTTATTCTTTGACTATTTAAACTCTAAAATAGAGCATATTATTCTTCTTTATTCTCTGAAATCATCATTTTAGGTGCCTTCAATGTTCACCACCACCAATGACTTTCATCTAGTTCTCATGATCCATCTGGGGAACTAGCCTATGACTTTTTTTTTCGAGAACAACTTTGAGCAGTTGGTGCAACTTCCCTACCTGTATCCATGGCTGTCATGGTGATGAACCCAACATACTTGTGATCTTTTCTTAACCTCTTATCCTTCTCCTTATACTGTTAAACTCGTTTTTCCTCTGGATTTATCCGATCACCTTATCTCCATTTCTTGTTCTGTCTCTTCAAGTCTTCAGCAAGAACAGTTCCCGCTTTCGGCGAGACGTTTCTGGCGTGCATTTTGCTGCTGCTAACTGGTCTTGAGTTATATATATATATATATATATATATATATATATATATATATATATATATATATATATATATATATATATATATATATATATATATATATATATATATATATATATATATATATATATATATATATATATATATAATATATATATATATATATATATATATATATAGGGATGGAGTGAAGTATCGGTATCGGCATATTTTCCGATACTGTATCGGTATCGGTATCGACCTTTTCAGTATCGGTATCGGCAAAATTTTTGTGTAAGAGCAAAGTATCGGTATCGGTAGTAGTATGGGCAAGTATTGACATATTTTTAGGTATCGGGTATCGGTATCGGTAATTTTTAGGTATCGGTAAAATTTTGGTATCGCTCCATCCCTAATATATATATATATATATAATATATATATATATATATATATATATATATATATATATATATATATATATATATATATATATATATATATATATATATATATATATATATATATATATATATATATATATATATATTCATTCAGAATGGTAAAACTTCAGTAGTTAATTGAACCTTTAAAAAATGCACATACATACACACTCACAAAAAGCGGGATAATAATATTTTGGGGAAAATTTCACTTCTACAAATCAGCTGATATTTCTCAAATAAAAATAGTTTGTTTGGATCAAAATCATTTATTATTATTATTTTTTTTAAACTTTGGATTACTGTATTCAATAACCGTGAATATCAAAATCTAGCCTGATTATATTATTAATAATTAGATTCATTATAATATCGACATTATAATTAACATTATAAATTTTGCCTTAACATTTACTTTAAATCTTTTAACTTTCAAAACTTACATAAATTTACATTATTGTTTTGGAATTTGTAGATTTTTAATTTTGAGTTGAAACTATTTTGAATATTTCATCCAAACACTAATTAGATATAAAAGTATTTTACATTTTAGTGAATATTCTGTTTATAATTTCTGTAATTTTTCTTATTTTTATTTTAGACAAGAATTTGTTATATAAAATATCTCATTGGTATTATATATTGTTTCAGGTAATCCGAGGGAGTAGCATTGTAATGTTGGAAGCCAAAGATCGGATAGGGTAAACAGTTTTCAATTATGAACTCGACCCTTCTAAAATTAGCTCTTTTAAGTTAAGGTATAATAATTTCTTTAAATAAATCTTTTTGTTTATTTTATATCTTTATCATATATATATATATATATATATATATATATATATATATATATATATATATATATATATATATATATATATATATATATATATATATATATATATATATATATATATATATATATATATATATATATATATATATAATTTTCTTATATTGCTAATATTGTCGCAACAGTTGCTATGTGCCCATGTTGGTGTTGCTTCACTTTGGTTGGTTGCTCCTGTAACCCAGAAGCACCAGAGAATGCCATAGTAGCTCCAGTAGGGGTTCCAAGCACCCTCATATGGATTATATATATATATATATATATATATATATATATATATATATATATATATATATATATATATATATATATATATATATATATATATATATATATATATATATATATATATATATATACACATGGTGGCCTACCAAATTTATGTATTCCTCTTTCTATTTGAATGTCGGTGTTGGAGTTTTCTTACTGTTCTTTATCTTAGTTTTTGAGGTTCCTGAGTCTTTGGGCTCATCCAGGTCCGTTGTTTGAATCTGATCCTTCATTTATTTATTTTTAATTAATGTAATTAACCACATAGGCTTTTTTCTGTAGAAACCTATTTCCTTTAGATTAGAGTTTCGATTTCTGCATAATTACTATGACAATCGAAACCCTATTCTCAAAGAAATAAAGATTTCTAAAGGAAATAAACCTATGAGATAAATTACATTAATTATTATTAACAATGGACCTGGATAAGCCCAAAGACTCAGGAACCTGAAAAACTAAGAAAAGGAACGATAATAAAACTCCAAGACCGAGAAATTCGACCCCAAAGAGGAATGTAAATTTGGTAGACCACCATATATATATATATATATATATATATATATATATATATATATATATATATATATATATATATATATATATATATATATATATATATATATATATATATATATATATATATATATATATATATATATATATATATATATATATATATATATATATATATATATATATTTCAATTGACCATTTATTATTTTTATTGGCTTATTTTCCATATCTTTTCAGCTACTGTTCCAATTTGTTTCAAATTTGGGCATTTTACTCTTGTGTATTATAGATCAGTTTACTATCCTAGGCTGATCGTTTAATCAATTATTTATAAAAATAGTGTAATATTATTTAATACTTTATTAGAAAGTGGCGACTGGTTCGCGCCAAAATGTGTTACCATTTATGTTGCCTTCCACCAAAGGCGATTTTTTGTAATGCCATTATTAGCTTTCTCATGTAGTTTTGTTATTTCTTTCATACATTTTACTTTATTTTGTTTAATAGTTAATTTTTATATTGATTTCCTAATCAATTAAATTTCTATTTAATTGTTTGTACTAAATGGCACAACAAAATGGTGCTATTTGACAACTACTTCCCCTTTAAAAGGCTGCGGAGCAACTTTTGCATCACTTCTTTAGTTTTCTTTATTACCTGAAGGTTCTGTGCAATGTTCCCTTGTTTCACTCTACATTACATTCTTGTATTAAACTTACCACCGGATTTTATTTTTTGGGGCTTGTTAGCTTTGTGTTACTTTTGTTTTGCAAGATCCCTCTTTAACATAACTTTTGCCTTTTACTGGTACTTGCGTCAGAGCAGAAGCCTCCTCATTAGGCATAAGAATTCACATGAGCCAATCCTAATTGTAGAGTCTGACCAAGAATTGGGTCTGACGGAAAGTTATTTAATTCGTTCATTGGTAACATTCCGTAAGTTTTATTTTATTGGTTTTGAGACCCCTGGACCAAGCTTAGTAATTTTTTTATTTTATAGTTCAAATTTTTTGTGGGCCCGATTTAAAGTTTTCATTGCAAAAGTGGTCATCTTAATTTAGGGTCCTTGACTGACTGATTACTCAATAATTCCTACGTATATTTTGTCTCTGGTTTCTTATCACTGGAGGGAAAATATACATGAACGATGAAGTAGTCATCTTCATTGGAAAATTCGTTATGGTTAGTACTCTATCTTGACCAGGTCTAGGAAACTGATTGGAGATGAAGAAACCATTTATGCTTCAATCGTATTTTCATTAATCTCTGACTGTCCAATTCTATGTTATAAAATTGATATAATTCACGTTTAGATTATTCCCTTGAAAATACAACACTTTTATGTTTAATAAAACTATTTTAAATGGGATTTGTATAACTACGAAATTCAATCCTCCAATTGCATAATAATACACTTTGTGTGAAAAATAAGGGTTATATTTAAACGTGAAATCTGAAATTATATATCAATTTTGGTTAAATATATTATTTATAATTATTGCATTGGAATTGTTTATTTTAATGCTAACAATTCCGTTGTAATTGTCATTACAAATAGAACAAATTTCTCACGAAGAGAGTCCATAAAATTGTATGCAAAATAACAGTGCGAGTCACATTTTAAGTTACGAACGTGAAGAGAAAAGTTTCTTCCTTTTTCCATTTTTTCAGTTTAAATAATTTATTTTGAGATTTTATTTTTTTTACTGATGGTTTCATAATTATACAAATAATTATATAATTAAATTATTAATTATAATTATTAAATCTTTTCATTTTAAATAAAATTAGGTATTTGACTCACGATTTCCATTTGTGAGTTTTATTATTCTGAGTCATTTTGCTGCAGATGACCTTATAAATTAAATCAAAAGAGGACTACTATGTATATATATAAAGGGTAAACAGCTGATTGCATTCTCTCGTTATATATATATATATATATATATATATATATATATATATATATATATATTATATATATATATATATATATATATATATATATATATATATATATATATTATTATATAAATCTAAGTAATTTTATTATATGTTATTAATCATTGTATTTTTCTTTCAGCTTGTGTGGTTATACACACACAAAGTAAATTAAACAAGCACTCTCCTTCGAAGTTACATTCGTTTGTCCATCTCAGATAAATATTTTAATTAAACATCTACTCACTTATTCCTTTTCTCCACTAGTCTCTTCCTATGTATTTTCTATCTTTAGGTGTGGCTTTAATATAATTGTTGTTTTTTATTCTTAATTGTTCTATTGCTTTGTGGGCATTTGTTACAATATTGTAAAATATTGTAACTATATGTTCATGAAGAATAAAACACACAATTATATTAAGGAAGGCTAAGCGGAGCTAGAAATAAACCGAAAAGTTTATTCATCGAAGGAAATCATCACACAAATTTTATCATAGCTTTGAAAATTCATATTTTTGATTTCATAACATTTGTACTGTATTTTCAATATTATACTGAATTTGACTTTTATGATTGTACCAATTGTGACTTTAAGTTGCTGTGTATATCTAGCTCTGATTGTTGGTCAAAGAAATTCGTATAGACATCAGGGTATGGAAATTAGCACAACATATTGAACACTTCATTATTAGTTGTTGCATTACAGTACACACACTTTGTCACTATTAAGTACTCTCTTTTTATTAACAGTTACATTAAGGTTAGGTTCTATCCTTTCTTTCTGTTATTCACTTCATTATAGAGATTAGATTTTTCTTGTCAGATTATTAATCTCCTTTCTCACTTCACATCTTCTCTAAAAACATTTTGACTGGTTCCTTGGCATAGTTAACGAGTAAGTTCGTAGTTGATTACGCTATCAGTTTTCTATACCAAGGGAGGAACTTGTTACTCAATTATCCTGGTGATTTTTCGCCATGTTATTTATATTCACAGAGATTGAGTAACATTGTATGGCACTTCAACGTGTCTTACGTTAAAAAACATTGTCTCCTTTCTCACATGGAGACTTCTCTTTAAGCTGGTATTTTTTTTTAGGTAGAGTATCCTTCTCTTTACTCAGTCACTTACCCCTCTTTCCTTGTTTTGCGATTGCAGTTTCATATCCCGGGAACTGCATTAACCATTCATTCCTCCCTGTTTACAGAAAGTTTACTTCTCTGTGGGGAGAACCAACTTGCAGTTTTGTGTTAGCCTGCCACCTATTTAACAATTTCTCTGCCAGTGGGCATTGCTATTTTCACAGTCGCAGGTTAAGAAATTATTTCTCATATATATATATATATATATATATATATATATTATATATATATATATATATATATATATATATATATATATATATATATATATATATATATATATATATATATATATATTATATTTTTTTTTTTTTTTATTTTTTTTTTTTTATTTTTTATTATTAAATATTTATTTTAAATATAATAATTTTATTTTAAAATAATTTATATTTAGCTTTTTTTTTTTTTTTTTTTTTTTGCTTATTTTTAATATTTTTAGCCTTTTTTTTTTTTTTGGCTAAATTTAATATTTTGCCATTTTTGGGCTTTTTTTTTTTTTTATATGACTCAGTCATTTTCTGGCTTATATTTTGAATTTATTTGGGCCATTTGGGCTCGGTTTTGATTTACTCAAGATTATTCTTGGATCAAGTTGAATTACTTGGGCTTTTTTGACTCCTTTTAATTATTTAGTCATATTTTGGCTCATTTTGAATTATTTATCCATTTTATTGACTTTTTCTGCATTTTAATTAAAAAAAAATATTTTTTTGACTTGGTTTACAGGCTTTACTTGATAAATTTATTTTGGTCTTTTGACCTTTTTCATTGTATATATTTGCTAACTCATTTCTTTAGAGAAATCCACTTAGATTTAATTACATTTAAATTTATTTTTCATTTTTTTTTCATTATATGGAAACAACTTGGTATTTATTTACCTTTAAAGTACTTACATATATTTACAGTTTCTTTTCATAGAAACTATTTTAATGTAAGTCAATTGTTCATTCATATAGTTAATGTTAGTCTCTCAAAGGACTTTCAACTTTATCATCATTTGTAAATATTTTTTCTTTACCTTTGAGCATGGCATCTACCAATTCAAATTGTAGTGAAAGTATGCAGTTTTTAATAAAAGATCCCTTTTGCAAATTTTAGCTGAGAAAAAGATTTTTTATTCTCTCTGTCTTCCTTTGAAATTTAAAACCGTTCTCATTGGTCCTGTAATGATTTTTTTGTTAACGAAAGCGTGGAACTCACCTTGAGTCCCTACAGTAACAATGAAGAATAATTAGTTCTTCAAAAGCAATATTTTATCAAGCTTCATTTGACACCATTTTTTGACACATTATTTACGTTTTTCTAATATGATTGGCTTTTGTTCAAACGAACTTGCTCAGTGATCTATATGAGTATGTTAATATTATATCCCGCTGTTTGGTTTGTTTTTTATCAAACATTATTTGTTTATGAATAAAGGTGTTCAAAGAAATATCCTACTATTAAAATTTTAATAATAATATAAAGTACAAACTTTAAAATCTTTATACCTTCATACATCTCTCTCATATCTTTATTCATTTAAAATTTTTAACATTAATGTGCCGTGTTTTAAAAATAAAAATAAAATGCCATTGTAATATTTATAGTTTTTTTTTTTAAATATATTATGAATAATTTAAAATATTAAATATATTTTGCACTTAAATATGACTTTGTGTTTGGAATGCATCTGTTAAATGCGGGAGCAAGTGTGAGAAATATTATCACAGACTTGTACATATCTAAGGCTAAGAAATATAAACAACTAATATATATATATATATATATATATATATATATATATATATATATATATATATATATATATATATATATATATATATATATATATATATATATATATATATATATATATATATATATATATATATATATATATATATATATATATATATATATATATATATACGACGAACAGTATAACAAAATAAGTTAATAATTTTGAAAATTTGGATTATTGGGATTTAGTGGTCTCCATCCCTTGGCGTTGATACCAAATTTGTAGACGAGACGCTTTCCAAGCACAGGTTCAAATATTTTGGCTTTGTAGTAATATCTGTTGGAAGAAAGGTTTAAAACGTTAGAATTTATTGTTTCTTTAAATTAATGAGAGTAATTCAACAAACGTTTAAATTTTTTGTTTTATTAAATAAATCTATCTCTAGTGGATAATGAATTTTTTGCCATTTGTAATTTCTGGTATGAAAAACTTTTCAAACATTCGGTTACATATTTAAAGCTCTCTAAAACTTACCTCATTGCTCTGCTTAGTTTTTCGTAATTCATTTTTTCGTTGTTTTTTCGCATGCCCCATTTGTTTGCTATAGCGTCTGACTGAACTATTCGGAAAATTCCAGCATGAGCGTCTTCCCATCTAAGTAATGAAGGGCAGGTCTTTGGATCTAACAAAAGATTTCTAATGAATTCCCAAAGTCTGCCAGTTTTCTTTGGCCTTCGTTTCCTCTCGCTCTCTGAAAGTAAAATATTTCGTATAGAAATTGAGGAAAAACTTCGAGAGAAAAACAAAGTTAAATTGCATTGGGAAAATAATAATTAATTGTAATCAATAATTTTAAGACTATTTTGGCATTTGTCTGAAAATTGTATTTGAGGTGCCTAAGTAGAAACTACCTAGAGACTCCTCTTCTTGAATAGGAAAAACGTATGACATTCGAACTTTTTAATTCTAGATATTTTTAAAAAGAGTTGCTATTAATGTGTTACATTTTTTATACCTGGTTTAGGTGGTCTTCCTGGTCCTCTCTTTTTAGGAGGCTCAGCAGGAGGAGGTTCATCTTCAAATTCATCTGAAAGGTAAGTTATAATTGGTTAGTTATTAGAAATGCAGATGTTTTAAAATTACATTCCTCAGGACAACATTTGGTAACATTAATTGACGAACTGGCTACTTTAAAGTAAAATAATAATTGCGCTGTTAATTACATACGTATTTTAATTGTAAAATTTATAGCAGTATTAATGACTACATACCTGGATCAGAAAGAGGATCCTCATAATTATGAAGAGGTGGAAATATTTTCCAAGCTGCAGGATGGCAGTTCATAAGATTTCCTTTGTCTCATTTCTTCAGAACTCTGAGAACTATGATTATGTTCACTATATTGGGATCCTTGAGGAATATATTCATTTGCTGGAGATTCTCCAGGAAAAGAATGACAGGGGCTACTTGGATACTGGTCATAATGACCGGAGGAATTAGAGCGAGCCTCAGGAGGGTCATACGGATGTGGGTATATATTATTTGATGTATAAGATTGATGATGAGAGGTATGAACGTGCTCTTGACGTGAGTAGTTACCTTGATCTTCACTATAATTGCCATTGTACCGATGAGGAATATTTCGAGAATCTGAGTAATATATATATATATATATATATATATATATATATATATATATATATATATATATATATATATATATATATATATATATATATATATATATATATATATATATATATATATATATATATATATATATATATATATATATATATATATATATAATATATAGGAAAGTTAATTAAAATTGATATCCATTAAGATGTAAAGGGAACATTCCCCCCTCTCCTTTTACACAGTATTAGGAAGTAGAGAAAATATGAGAATCAGAAAAATGATAGTTCCAAACTTTACTAATAGAGTAAATGAAATATTGATTGTAACGATTGCATCACAACCAAAGATGATGATTGTAGAAAGATCAGTCACGTGAGCTACTTAAAGATGTTTGACCAGTGTGTTCGGAAGATCGAACAATGCTAGTTAGTTTAAGAAGTGATAATAGAAAATAGTGAGCCGAAAAGTCTTAACTTCACTCGCAATAGAAGTTTACCGAGTGAAATCACTAGCGGTGTGATGAATACACCATACATGTGAGAGAATAAAGAGTATATATGGTCCTTGCAAGAAAACGAAATACTAACTAAAATTAAAGTTTGATTTGTATGTTTTCGATGCTGCAATGAAGTAGAATATTGCGTCTACTAAATAGGTGAAAGAATGTAGTTTTGGAATCATTGACAAGAGCAGAAAGGGATGGTATAAATTGCTGACCAGAGAGAGAGAGAAAAAAAAAACTTCCAAGGCAGGGTTTAATTAAACTACGAAAGAAGTTTGAGAACTAAAAATAACATCAGGACGTTGCATCTTTTTTTAGTGGTAAGATGAAGGAAAGCGAAATTTACATCAGTATAAGTATTGCAATGTTGAAGATAATCAGACAGAATAATGAATGAAGAGTAGCACAGTAGTTTGAGCACACACATCAGATTTAGCAGATAGTAAGACAGAAGGAAAAAAAAAAATACGGTACACAGAAAGTCCAGGGTTCATTTTGGAAAAAACGCTAGTAGGGTCTCTAAGAAGAAAAAGGAATAAAAGGTTATTTAATTTTCTATTGAGGATTATTTTTTTTATTTATTTTTTTTTGTATCACAGAGAATAAATTTTGCGTGATTTTGAGATGAAACATTCGATGTTTTAGATTCGGATTTGAAGAATGCCGTATTTTCAGAAGACTGTTCCAATAGAGAATAAATAAATAAATAAACATTTAGGGAACTAAAATAAGGTACATATATGCATTTTAGTGGAAGGGAATGAAAATTGAGCTCGAAATTCAAAGTCATAGATAATTCATCATTTATGCAGATCTCCCTCACACTGAAGGATTTTTTTTCACCATTTCAAATATATTTTAATTTGCAAAACTAAAATTGTTAAAAACGATTCACTGAGGACCCTGCCCATTATTAATTCTTGCAGAACCATCAAGGATATTAGAATAGGATACAGAGTTGCTAAGAGAACCCAGTTGAGGAAAGAGACCAATAGTACGAGATGAAAGATTGGAAGTTTAAAAAAAGGCTATCCTCTTAGTTTTATCTCGAAATCAATACGTAATACAAGTTGAGGAGTTCTATTAACTGATGGAGTTTGGTAGGTAAACGGTATGAGAGTTCACCATTTGCTTCATAACTAAAGGAGATCTATGGCGGCGACGAACATAAAATGTCACGAAATGAACGATATAGTTTTAATTGGTCATGTAGTCTGTAGTGAATAAAAATAATTGGCACATGGATATAGTCGTAGATTTGAGGGAAAAAGAGTAATGGATATTATTCTAAAAACTTTGAAAGTCTTGAACCTTGCGTCTTCGTGCTCATACACACTATATCCATCCACTGAAGATGGAGATACACTGTTGCTATTACAGAAGGATCAGTAACGTTTGTTGCTTTAGCACTGATGTACTCTGGTTACTGTAAATAACTAGAATTGAGGTATTTATGATGGAGAGGAAATTAAGAATGCGAATGTTTCAGCCATTAATTTAATGAGAAAAAAAGCCATGCAAATCTTCTGCTTTCACTTATTCTCTCCAGTCTTTTACTGCCCTTCGAACTGTTGCGTTACTCTCTCTATACTATTACTACTACAATGAACACCGCTCTTCTGAACTCTCCTGTCGTATACCTTCTCCATTGAGAAGGGCAAGTGAGGCACTCTTTTCTACACACACCCGTCTTTTCTCTGTCCAATTATCCGACCTCAGATTTAACTGCTATGCTCAGTTTTACATGTACTCTACTGGTAAAGTCTGGAACACACTCCCTTCGCCTATTTTCCCAACTTCCTATGACTTGCACACCTTCAAACGCCGACTTCCACTAGTTTGGGAGAAAATCGGAAACCTGGTTAGATTAAAGGTCGACATGTTCCGATATACGGCGAGTCTGTTACATACTTTACCAGTAGAGTACGTTTAAGATTGAAAGCATAGCGGTTAAATAAGTCGGAGAGTTGGACAGTGAAAGGACGGGAGTGTATAGAAAGGCGTGCCTCACTTCGCTTTCTCAATGGTGGAGGTAATACGACGGGAGAGTTCAAAAGAGCGGTGTCCATTGTAATAGCGGTAGTATAGAGAGTGACGCAACAGTTTGAAGGGCAGAAAGAGCTGGATGAGTGAACCACCCCAGAGATGCATACTCCATACAGGGGCGAACAACACCCCTATAAAGAGCAAGAAACTGTGGTGGAGTGAAGAAATTATACATATATATAAATATATATATATATATATATATATATATATATAATATATATATATATATATAATATATATATATATAATATATATATATATATATATATATATATATAAAAGCTTTTTTGAAAATCACTTCACAACTTACTAGTCGACATATAATGTTGCGTTTGAAAGTTAACAAAATAATCATAGAGCCTCTGGCCATGATTAGGAGCTAGAACTTCAAAGTCGTTGGGCGTCATTTGTAACAAAACAGAACCGTTATCAGACCTTTTAAATTTAACGTCACCAGGATTGATGTGTAACTCTTTACATGCGTCCATCAAAAAGAAAATGACATCTGCATAAGACCATTCTACGATTGGCTTCCGTAAATAAGCTTCGGGGTCTTCTATCTTATCTGTTTGAGAGAGAGAAAAAAAAAAGGTTTTCATTTCTAAGCAAGAGTATATCAATATTAGAGTAAAATTACCATTTATACTTATGAAAGGGGAAAATTATATTAATAAAGCAGTAATCTTTACACTGGGATTATATTTTCAAAATCAATACTTAGTAAAGTTGAAAAACGTTAAATTTAAGGAAATAATTTATCGTCAAATAGATTTTGTGAATAGATTACCCCATTTTTAAAAGTATTCTTGTCTAATGCATGTTACAAGTTGTTATTGAGTATGATTTTCAAATTAAAATTTGCATTAGACCTTCGTTACCTTCGTGTAATAAAATTCACGGTTTTTTTTATTTGATTTTACTAATTTTTTTTACAAGTACCTTTCATGCATTCACGTCGTTTACCAGAAGTTTGACAATTGTGTTACTCACATGAATATTCGATCTGCAGAGTTCTCATTGATTTTGTGCTAACAAACAAGAATAGCAAAAAAGTTAAAAAGTAACTTTTTGCGGCTGTTGGTTTCTTATTTTTTTCATAATACTCCTCAATGTTCCTCTGTAACCCAATTTCAACCTACGCTCATCCTGGTGTTTATATAATATTTTTCCGGAAGTATAATATGATCTCATGATTTGGTTGTAGTTCTTCGCTATACCTTAAGTAACTCTCCCCCCTTTTTTTATAGTCGTATCCGTTAGCAAAGAAATTTAACTGATGCTTCCTACAGACGATATCACAGTTTACCGGTTGTCGACTCGTCATATTTACACATTTTTCTCTCTGCTGTTTTCATATTTTTGTCCAACTCATATATATATATATATATATATATATATATATATATATATATATATATATATATATATATATATATATATATATATATATATATATATATATATATATATATATATATATATATATATATATATATATATATATATATATATATATATATATTGGTTCGCTCGCCAATCACACACACATCTAAGTGATATATTCTTTATTTAAATAAATATATAATTTATTTAAACATTTAAAAGTTTTTTATCATATAATTCCAAAGCTCTCTTTGCCGCTCCTCCTCCTACCTAGAGCCCTGGGCAAGTGGTACATCCTGCCCCCGCCCCGCCCCCGCCCCTTGTTACGCTCACTCAGTGTTAATTCTTTGTTTTCATTGTTTGTACCTCTTGGTAGTATTTTGAGCGAGTCGTAAATTACACCGAGCGAATTTACAAGCCAGCGAGTAGATTGTAAAGTAGACGGGTTCTCAACTTTTTAGTAGTGAGTTAGCTAGCTTACTCGCTGGGTTAAATTACACTCGCCCTGTGTAATCGAGCCTTAAGTTAAATCAGTTATTTAAAAAAAAAAAAAAAAAAATTTCAAAAAAAAAAAAAAAATTTCATCTTGGGGGGGGAAAAACTTTTTTTTTTGTGGTAGATATCTACCACAAAATATTTCGGAATGCTGACATGACACATTTCAACCCTAAAGCTTTTTATTCTCTTTGATTCCTTTTTTTTTATTCATCTCAACATGACTATTGTAGTTAACTTATTCCATAGAACTATGTAAACTTTTTTGAATAAGTTTATAGATACTAGATAGCTTATAATTTACAGTTTGCCAAAAAATAATTAAATTAAAAAACAAAAACATTTATTAATTTGAAAATTTCAATAGGAATTTTTTACAAATCCCTACAGTAAATATCTAAATATCTAATTTTACAGTAAATATCTAAAACCAGAATTCAAAAGTAAAACAGTGCTGCAGGTTTCTATAATTTAGCACAAAATATCGTTGCACGTTCATTAATTTTTTCCCCAAGTCAAATAAAATTTATAAAAAAAAGGAAATAAATTAAAATTAATAATCTCAGCTTCATATATAGTTCTTGTATTATAATTTTACTAATAGTTACATTTACATGTTAATATATATTAAAGGTAAAATTGGAAAACCCACGTTATTCTTAAAATATTTCGAAAATAAGATTTGGAGGTTGAGATAAGAGTTCTATGGCATCTTGATAAAATTATCAAGCGTTCAAGAAATAGATTTAATTTGGACTTCCTCGCAAAAATCAAACACGAATCCTTGATCGATGACAAAATCAGGGAATTAGACTGACTGAAGGGGCTTTCCATTGTAGAAAAGCTGAACCTATAATGTCATTAATTAAAAAAATAAACTGGGTATAAATATATACTGCAAGGGTAATATTGTCTAAAAAGTATGATCTAGAGAAATTTTGAAAATAAATATAACTGATTTTTTTCTTTCGCCCAAACTTCAAAAATATTGTCTTGTATAAGTTAAAAAAAAAAAAAAAAAAAAAATCTATAGAGATACAGAAAAAATGCTCAAAATCATCGTTTTTAAGCTCGTCTAATGCTACATTTTCCTTTA
>SEYY01021471.1:67500-75000 GCA_009176605.1 Armadillidium nasatum
AACGCCGTGTATCTGGACACGTCGGCCACCATCGACCATATATCTTTCCCAACTCCGGTGGTAATTTTATGGCTCTGGCCTTTGCCCGGAGGAGATATATATATATATATATATATATATATATATATATATATATATATATATATATATATATATATATATATATATATATATATATATATATATATATATATATATATATAGCGAAATATATATGAACTTACCGTTCAACGAGCGAACTAAATATACAAGTTGGACTTTTAGTTGTTCTCCATCGGTATCTTTAAGAGCGTCGGGCTGAAGCATAACAATCGGAGGAGTTTCTCCATTGCAATTCTTTTTTAAAATTGAAGGAAGGTCTTCTGGTCTAATCATCATATAAGGCTCATTATTAGAAGAACTACATTTGCATTTACAAGAGCTACAGGAAGAAGTTCTTTGCTTTTCTCTTCTAATGTTATTCTCCTCCTTTATAAAAACTTTCCCTGGATGGAGAGTCATTTTCAAATGTTCTCTTTCTATTGGTGTTATTGTGAGGGCTTTTGTATTCGTGTTTCTGATTATCTGAAGGTGGCGAGTTAATTTCGTTTAAATTATAAGAGCTTTTTTCGCAATTCCTTTCTGGGGTTTGAATATTTTGGGAATTTCTTGAGTTTTGTCCCAGATTATGACAATGAGAATGTGTTCTGTTTGGATCGTTTTGGACTACATATTTACGTGAACCAAAATTTTTCATATTAGAAGTAAAATCTTTTGCTTTTGAGTTTTCATCTTTCTTTTTAATGTGTTTTTTAGGGGGTTTATCGTTAGATTTTTCATTTAAAGCCGTATTCTCGTGGTCCTCTTTTCCCAACTGATTCACAATTTTTCTTGCCTTAGACCTAAAAATTGATTCCCTTAATGCTGCCATCACCGAATTGTGATTTTTTGGCACTTTTTGTGGAGGCTCTTCCCTTTTTCCTGATTCAGAGGTATCTCTTTTACGTTTTAATGATTTTAGTTTCACTTCTTTTTCATTTGATTCGTGAACTATTGCGTCTCTACTTTTTTCACATTCAAAATTATTTTCATGTTTTGCATTATCATTGCAAAGTTCTTTAAATATTTCGTTTTCATCACTGAGGTTAAATGAATTTAAAAAGTCCATATCATTCGTATCACTATAATTTCCATTATTTGTATTTGAAAAATAGTTACTTAATTCATGGTTTGGGATAGCGAGATCAATTCCAGGGGCAGATACTCTAACCACAAACTGATTTTCAGCTTCTAATGAACTGTCAACGGACGAGCACGAAGGAGTATCAAATGGTGTGCCATCAGAAATTGTTCTAAGGGCTCCTGAAACAACGGATGAAACAGAATTATACTCCATAGGAGCTGTTAACATTGTATATTCAGGAGTGTCTGAATTAAATTGATGAATGGTTTCTATGTTTGATGTAGAGTTCGAAGGTATTTCACTCGTACTTTCTACTTCTACTTCTGATGCAAATCCTACAACTTCTTCAATAGAACACGGTGGTGGAGGAACGTCTAAATTTAAATCTATAGGTAATGCATTATGGTTAATGTAATTTACTTGACCATTATTTGGTATATTTCGATAATAATTATCAAAATTATCACAGTTTTGGTACCTATCAAAACTTATATTTCTTACAGTATGTTCACGGTTTTCCGTTAAAGGAACAAGACCGGTATTATTAGCATTTGCTTCAATGGATTCAAACATCTCTAACGCTTGCTCTGATGTTATAACGAGGTTTTCATCTCCCAAGTCAAAGAAAGAAACCTCTACAGGGTGTTGCATATTTTCATTTAAGTCTGGTTTATTGAGTATTTTATTTATTTTATCATTTTTAAAGTCTGTTTCAAAGTCATTTTGTTTTTCTGGTTCATCCTCATTCAAAGGAATTAAAATAGGCATGTCTAGGCCTCTTTCTTGCTTCATTTCATCTTCATCCGAGTGGTTGTTGCTATCACATGAATCACTGTTTTTATCATTTGAAATGTCTGTATTATATTTTGGATATGATTCACTATATTGAAGTCCCATATTTATTTCATTCTTAACACTCGTCAGATCAGTCATTAATTTTCTATCGTCATCACTTTTTACAACGTTATCTATATTATTATTATTATTATTATTATTATTATTATTATAGTTATTTAACTGAGTATTTTTAAGCGGAAGTTCAACTGAAGGGGAAGGAATAGAATCCAATTCTATTTCGTTAACATCAACAGCAGCAACAGCGGCACTTAAAATCTCTTCGAGCTGCATTGAGTCTTAATGTTATAAATAAATCTATAATAAGACTTTTCTTTTTTATAATATTATAAGAGCAAAGAAAACACCAAATTTAAACACTTCCCTAAGAACATCCTCGGAACGGACGAAACCGAGTGAAATCCAGGAGGCATTCCTGGTCCGACCAGACATGACCGACGCGCGAGACAAGTGGCAAATGAATAATCAGATAGATGACCCGAAGAGTGTCCCTCAAGGTACTCAAAAGGCGCGGCGTAATTTTGTGTAAACAAAAACACAAAAAAAAAAAATAATAATAAAAAATCATAACCATTACCACAAAATATAATATTAAAAAGCTTATGTAGCATTCCAATGTTACATAATAATAAGTAATAATAATATAATAATAATATCCATAATAACAATAATAATAATAAAAATAATAATAATAATAATAAAAATTATTTTTTTTATATATTTATTATTATTCTTATTAATTATTATTATTATTATTATTATTATTATTATTATTACATCTGAAGGATTTAATAAAATTGTATATGGTAATTAAATCCTATTGGTATCCCATAGATTATACAAATGTGCTTACATAAAACTGAACAATAACACACACACACACACACACACATATATATATATATATAATATATATATATATATATATATATATATATATATATATATATATATATATATATATATATATATATATATATATATATATATATAAAGTATTAATCTTTTTTGCTCAAAAGCTTTATCAAAAAAAGAAACAATAATATGCTAAAATAATTGGTAATTATTCGGCGTTGAAACTTAACATAGTACAATACAATGTAGTTTTTTAATATATGCATGATGAAACATTATGTTCTATAGATAAATTAATAATAATAATAATAATAATAATAATAATAAATATTAATGATAATAATGACTAATTATTATTATCATCATTATTATATATATATATTGAGAGAGAGAGAGAGAGAGAGAGAGAGAGAGAGAGAGAGAATATGTAGCATATAAAACGCCTTTCTTACATTTGATCTTATAGAGTAGAAAAAAAAAATCTTAATGATTTGAGCCACGTCGGCACGAGAGCCTCGTCTTGGCAGGTAGAGAGCAGTGCAGACTTCGTAGAGTTAATATTTATTTATTTTTTATTATTATTATTATTTTTTGCATATAATTTATATATATATATATATATATATATATATATATATATATAATATATATATATATATATATATATATATATATATATATATATATATATATATATATATAATATATATATATATATATATATATAGTAAAGAAATTAAAATGCTTTTTGGATGAGGATGATATCCATGAAAAAATATTTCAATAGTAACAAGAGAAATATGAGCCTACGTGTTCATAAAGGAGAGTGAAAGATTAACGTAAGATATACTAAGATAGAAGGGGGGTTTAAATGACACCTCATAAAGGGAGAGGCAAACAATGTCATTTAAAATGTACCCATAGTATAAGTATTACTTAGTAGGATTAATAAATGTTATAATTTTCTGATTGACAGTGATGCACTTTTTGTGAATGCCTATTTTTTTTTTTTTTTTTTAATAAACACTCATGAAGCAAATTGTATTTTTTTAATCATTTAAATCTAATTAAATCTTTTTTGTTGAAATAACATGTAAAATAATCTTATTTTTAAAAAAATATTAATTATTTTTTTACGTCATTAGGTAGCCAAATAACAGATAGTTTTTGTTTTCATGACCAATCATGAAGCTGGTTTCTTTGCCATTTTTAAATAAATAAAAACAGTGGTGCCAAATTTAATACTTTGTACCAGATTATAAGTTTCGAATTTCCCATTTTTGATATATATACCGTATATATATATATATAATATATAATATATATATATATATATATATATATATATATATATATATATATATATATATATATATATAAAATAGTAATAATAAGAGGCAATAGGTTTTATGACGTCACTTATACGTCATATGTATCAGTGAAGAAAATAATCTTTTTGCATCAAAGTAGGCGGAGCTAAAGCTACAACATTTTTCAAGGTCATGAAAATCTGCAAACAAAAATCCTATATGTTTGTCCTACTAAGTAATACTTATACTATGATGTACCGTTGTTGTATAGTTTAATTTCATTCAAACTTTAATTGAATTAGTTAATTAAAAAATCATTTGACACTTTTTCTTCACTTTCCAAAATATGATTTTACTTTAGTGAGATTATTTATTCTTTCCTTGAAGGTTTGTCCTTTTTTTTATATCGTTAATTGGACACCGGCACAAAATCTATTTTTTATCTTTAAAAAATTTTAAAACGTTCTAAAATACCAAGGTTTGATTTTCATTTCACAAATATTAACATGAACACATTAGACGAAAAATTAGTGGTTGATCTTTACTCACAAAATATCGATTCGTTTCATTTCGTATAAAATTTAATTCCGTTTCAAATTTGATCAACGATATATCGATCCAACATATTCGTTGAAAATAAAATTAATTCATTCTGACGCTAACTAAACAAATGCAAGGTTAGTAACACCAATTTTCAATTAAAAAAAAGCAACTTTGTTGTGCTTTGTCATCGAGCACTTGTCCAGTCAGTAGTTTCCACTTCACATTACTAAGCTGCAAAAATTGTCCTAACGAATCGTTGGGACAAGTGACAAAAATATCACAGTAAAATTTTCAATAGAGAAAAGACATGTTAAGCTTACATAAGAAAGTCGCTTCACCGATTTATTTTCTAATAAAAAAATGAAAAAATTTGCTGTGACATTTTTGTCATTTGTACCAACGATTCGTTAGGACAATTTTTGCAGTTTAGAGTTCCCTTTCTGTATAGATCTTGATTGAAAAATTGATAATTCTAGAGAGGAAGCCGAAATCTTTGATCATTTTTCAGTTATAAAACCAGGAAACAAAGGTTATATGGAAATGTAAACTTTTCATACTTTTATATGGTAAGAAAAACAAGATAATTAACCTTCTATAAGAAAAACAAGATAACCTATAAGAAAACAAAATATAATTAACCTTCTATTAGAAAACAAGATAATTAACTTTCTATAAGAAAAGCAAGATAATTAACCTTCTAAAAGAAAAACAAGATAATTAACCTTCTATAAGAAAAACAAGATAATTAACCTTCTATAAGAAAAACAAGATAATTAACCTTCTATAAGAAAAACAAGATTATTAACCTTCTATAAGAACAACAAGATTATTAACCTTCTGTAAGAAAAACAAGATAATTAACCTATTAGAAAAGTAAGATAATTAACCTTCTATAAGAAAAACAAGATAATTAACCTATTAGAAAAGTAAGATAATTAACCTTCTATAAGAAAAACAAGATAATTAACCTTCTATAAGAAAAACAAGATAATTAACTTTCTGGAGTTGAAGTTAGGAAAGAAGGAATTAATTATGAAATGCTCAAGTTACATCCAATATTTTAAAAAAAATATAAATACATACTCTATATTATTATTTGCAAACAAATATTCGAGTTTTAATAAGGATTTGTAAAAGAAAGTATATTTATAATATATATATAATATATATATATATATATATATATATATATATATATATATATAATATATATAATATATATATATATATATATATATATATATATATATATATATATATATATATATGTGCATGACAAATTTTTTTTCATATTTTTTATTTTTTATTTTTTTAATTTTTTTTTTATTTTTTTATTTTTTTTGAATATTGGTTTTGCTTTGTTGAAACTATGAAACTATCCAGAGCGGATCTCTAAAGAAAATTATTTCCCTCTTGTCTTTTTGCTAATGGAATATTTACAATCTCTATTTTATAGATTCTGAAAAAAAATTCCTAATATAATTTGTGATGACCAGAAAAATAATGAAAGTGAATTTTTTTGTATTTAAAAAAACATAACAATAATAGATTATAAAATTAAAACTTGGGAGGATAATTATCCTTTCCAGCTCCTAATAATTTTTCTGATATTTATAACAAATATAATTAACCTTCTAATTAACATCCTATAAGAAAAACAAGATAATTAGACAAATTTTTTTTAATGAATTCTTATTGTCATTTATAGTTAGCCCTTTTGGGGTACTTGTGAATTATTAAGAAATGATAATATTTGGCTTCTTGCTTATATATATATATATATATATATATATATATATATATATATATATATATATATATATATATATATATATAATATATATATATATATATATATATATATATATATATCCTCGTTGAAAAAAATAATAGTAAAGCACAGCCTTCTCAGAATACTTCCTAAATCTTTCAAACATAAAATAAATCCAATTCAGTACATTAATAGAAATACTTCGTAAATATATTCAAATCATTACCAAAAAAAGAATATTAAAAACTCTTGTCCGATTTTCCTTTATGTAAATCATTAGGACCATTTGGAGACTCCAGCAGTGTTTTCTTTCCATATGTTTGTCCTATCTGCTTGATAGTTTCCTCTAAAGCCTTTATTTCCTAGGGAATCTCTCCCATCGTTCCTCACAAAAATTAACAAGATTATATAGAAATCCGTGTAAGGTGCTATGGATAAAATTCACCTTCAAGCTCATCTTAGTAGCCTAATTTTAGATTTACAATTTTTCCCATTAATTCTTCCTAATTGTTCAGTATTGCAGTTATCCAAGATATTCTTGACATCTGATACATAAATAAATAGAGAAGAAGCTTCAACGTCATTCGTAACTTTTGTGAAATTTCGTTACTCGTTTTTACGTTTGCAAAGTTGGGAATCGTCAAATATTCCTGGGTTAAGTTTTCAAAACTCAGGTCAAGGAGCGATCTGCAAATGTGTCTGTCTCTAATTTTGCCTAAGTTATTAAAGATTTTCATCAGTTCAAGTTTGAATAAAGTTGTTGGAGAAACAATTTTTATTCTATGCTAATCAACAGCTCAAAAAATGTCCCGGTGATCTATCTTCCTTTGCACTACTCTTCCACAAGCATATGAAACAAAGATACATTGTGTGTTTCCTTTTGGGCTAGAATAAGTAGTTCACTATTTTTAGATCAGTACATACAGGCAGCTGGTTCAAAGTTAATCAGAAAATAGATTTTATGTCATAATTTCGTGTTGAAAAATTTGTTTACTTTGTCAATT
>SEYY01021471.1:90000-92500 GCA_009176605.1 Armadillidium nasatum
ATATATATATATATATATATATATATATATATTATATATATATATATATATATTATATATATATATATATATATATATATATATATATATATATATATATATATATATATATTATATATAATATGTGATACCACCCCACGAGAGTGGGAAAGGTGAATGGTAAAATTATATATATAATATAATATATATATATATATATATATATATATATATATATATATATATATATATATATATATATATATATATATATATATATGTAAGATATTTATAATCACCAATATATGTAATGTTAAATATAATAAATATACAATTTCTAGAATACGTATTTGCCTGTTCAGATACTGCAAGCGAACATTTGTTTGTAGGGGCTATGCCCTCCTTACCCCAACCAGTGAGTGGCTAGAAATTTGAATTATTATTATTTTTGATACTTTCAACTGATGTAATTACTTTACCGTAATATATATATATATATTATATATATATATATATATATATATATATATATATATATATATATATATATATATATATATATATATATATATATATATATATATATATATTATATATATATATATATATATATATATATATATATATATATATATATATATATATATATATATATATATATATATATATATATATATATATATATATATATATATATATATATATATATATATATATATATATATATATATACGTTTGTATGATGTTTCATTTATCTTTTGAGAACTGTTTATTTTAATTACAGAAATTATAATTTCTTTGACACAATTTCTTATAAAAATAAAAAATTGGTTACGGAAAAGAAAGAAATAATTTGAACTTTCTTTTTGCTAAATTTAATGGCAAATTATTTTGTCTTTACAATGATTGTAATATTTTCAATTATTTTTCAGTATTGTTTCATTTTCAGGTTCAATTTTTTATAGCGTGACAAATTTTATATAAATAATAATAATAATAATAATAATAATAATAATAATAATAATAATAATAATAATAATAAAAATAAAAATACTATTACTACTACTACTAATAATAATAATCATAATCATAAATAGCATTATTAATTATTGTTATCATTATTATTATTATTATTACTATTATTTATAGCCTGACCTAAAATTCAACTCGAAATTCAAGGAAGCGAAATCGACAAACATATATTTCAGATCCATTTTTTTTTTTACTGTAAATCTGTAGCACGACAAAAAAGACGACAAATCAATAAATAATGAGGAACATATTCGAAAATCATAGCACCTTTATTTCCAATTACATCATGGCAACTTTAGAGACTTTGTTTGAAAATGCAAATTTGGCCTTCGTTTTTGTTTATATATACATATATATGATAAAGGTAAAAAAAAAAAAAAAAAAAAAAAAAAAAAAAAAAAAATGCTAAACAAATAAAGAATAAGGAAGCAAAATTTCACCTTCAAAAAAATGTATGAAGAAAATAAGGTCAAATCGAATTTATTATTTGTAAACATCCTTATTTTGAATTGAAGGTAATTATGTTTATAAAATGAAGTTTCAATTTACTGTAATATATTTCAATGGTATTAGTTTAATTAATATTAATTTAATATAATTTATTTTTTAATTTAGCTTAATTTAATCATTGTTAAAATTTATATAACCCTGTAACTAGTAAAGCTATTAAAATGTTGATAATCCTGTTAAAATTTTGGTGACCCTGTAATTAATGAAATTCATCCATACGTTAGACAAGTGAAACTCATCATTATTTCTCATCCATACGTTAGACACGTGAAACTCATCCATATTTCTCACCCATAAGTTAGACACGTGATACTCATCCATATTTCTCATCCGTACGTTAGATGTTTCAGTTCAAAATTCTAAATTTAAGTATTCTTTGCGAATTTAAAATTTAATTTATGGGATATTCATAAAAATAAAAAATTATGCTAAAAAGAAGTAAGCATTATTATTATTATTATTATTATTATTATTATTATTATTAGCAGTAATTGTAGTAGTAGTATTTTTATTATTATTTTTTCTATTGTTATTATTCTTAAATTGTATATTTATTATTATTCAATTGAAATTACGAGAATTGAGAAGGGCTCGTGCGACACGACTTTCTACACAGTCTCATCCTTTCTCTGTCCAACTCTCCGACCCCAGACTTAACCGCTATGCTCAATCTTACATGTACTCTACTGGTAAAGTCTGGAACACACTCCCTTTATCTGTTTTCCCAACTTCCTTTGACTTGTACACTTTTAAACGCCGTGTATCGGGTCACGTCGGCCATTAGCGACCCGATTTCGTATGCTCACCAACTCTGGTGGATTATGGTAGGCCTTTGGCCTTTGCCCACCAGAGGAGACTTAATATATATAATATATATATATATATATATATATATATATATATATATATATATATATATATATATATATATATATATATATATATATATATATATATATATATATATATATATATATAT
>SEYY01021471.1:102500-110000 GCA_009176605.1 Armadillidium nasatum
CAAATTTTTAATAACCTTAGCAATAAAATTATTATTATTATTATTATTATTATTATTATTATTATTATTATTATTATTATTATTATTATTATTATTGTCTTTGTTCTACACCGTTTCTCTTTTGGGTTATCTATTTATTGTACTATTGTAATTTGCATATATATATATATATATATATATATATATATATATATATATATATATATATATATATATATATATATATATATATATATTATATATATATATATATATATATATATATATATATATATATATATATATATATATATATATATATATATATATATATATATATATAAAATTTTATTCTCAACTTCCTCTTCCACCCAATTGTTACGAGTTCTCTTTCAGAAAAATGTTATAAAATTCTAAGGATATTAAACGCCACTCTACAATGGCGCCATCTCGTATCAAAAATCTGAAACACAACAACAATGAACTCCAAAAGGATTTCGTTCTAGAACAAAACCAATCCCACCTCCATTACAAACAGTCTCCTAAATCACTCCTTTCCTGTTTTGAGGAAGATATATCAACCACCAACATGCATAAAAACTATAAACTTCAAAAGGACAGTTCTTAAAAATTAAAAAAAAGGATTTACCAAAACTCAAACCAATACAAAACCTTCCTTGAAGAAACAGTAATTTCAACCAAAACTTTCGGTAACACACTGAGCGAACAATTCTAACACAAAATACTAGACAATTTTAAATGAAACAATGCAAAGACCTAAGATATCTCTTTTCTTTACCACAACATTTTAATTTTAAATACACTCACACAAATATCTTGCAAATCTTTCTCAAATCTCAGAAACATCTTACCAAGACTTTTTTTTTTTTTTTTTTTTTTTTTTTTAAAGTTCACATCTCACTGGCATTTCCCCATTCGAGGAGAGGAACTTTACTAGGTAGTACATGCCTAGGATCCCCAAGTGGGATCGAACCAGCGCCCTCAAGCACGTGAGTCACTCTACCGTTTGAGCCACGGTAGACGGCTCATATTATTTACCAAGTCAAAACACACCTCTATAGCAAGTAACCTATAACAAATGTTAAACTTCCATCCTGCCTTCACCAAGGATCTCCATACCTGAATACAATCATCATAGATAAGCTACAGACACGCGCACGTACACATACGTGTATACATACGCACACACACACACACCGTAATCTTTTCTTGAAAACGAAAACTGAAAACATATAATTGTAATCTTGAAAGTTAATCATTCACTTAACCTGTCATGGTACGTGCCTAAAAATTGCATTAACATTTCCTTGCTCCTGCCAAAACTGGTCGAGTTCAATCTTTTATATATATATATATATATATATATATATATATATATATATATATATATATATATATATATATATATATATATATATATATATATATATATATATTTTACAAATCACCATCACTCACAGGCAGAGCCTTTTTTCAAGGAGGGGGCTTATAAAAGAGAACCCACCAAACCCCAACTTAACGCACACCTCTCAGGTAGGCATAGACAGAAGACTTGAAGAGAAGAAGATTAAATGCAGGAGGAAAAATAGATGATGGTAGGGAGTTCCACAGAACAGAGGTGGCTGGAGAGGATTCACCACAACGGGCAAGTCTGGGGTTTCCAGCATTCACACAAAATTGGTACGAAAGCAGGGCACCCCGTATGCAACGAGGGCGACACAATGATGGTGGAATGCGAGTGGCCAATTCCCTCGAGCACCTGCCATTGAAGTACCTATAGAAAAGAAATAGTGCGCCAACGTCACGTCGCAGAGATAGGTGGTCAAGAGAGTTTGAAAGTAGAGGACAGTTTATTAATCTATTAGCCTTAGACTCAACTCTATCCAGAAGAGAGGAGGAACCGGAGCCCCCCCCCCAAAAGTGAGAAGAGTACTCTATACAAGGGCAAATAAGAAAGACCCTTATATAATTGGAGTAACTGCTCAGAAGAGGAAAATTTTCGCAACCTGAACAGTATTCCAGCTTATATATATATATATATATATATATATATATATATAATATATATATATATATATATATATATATATATATATATATATATATATATATATATATATATATATATATATATATATATATATATATATATATATATCGTAGGTTACCTCCACTCAGGGGATGGGAACTTTTTTAAAAGGGGCCAGAAAAATGCAAGAAAGAAGGTTCACCCAAACTCAAGGTTAACACACACACACACACACACACATATATATATATATATATATATATGGTCTTTTATTTTTTTTGTCCTTTTTTCCTTAAGTAAATTAGATAAACAAACTAATAATAAACCCATTGTTTATATTTCTTTATATATATAATATTAATATATATATATATATATATATATATATATATATATATATATATATATATATATATATATATATATATATATATATATATATATATATATATATATATATATATATATATATATATATATATATATATATATATATATATATATATATATATATATATATATATATATATATATATATATATATATATATATATATATATATATATATATATATATATATATATATATATATATATATATATATATATATATATATATATATATATATATATATATATATATATATATATATATATATATATATATATATATATATATATATATATATATATATATATATATATATATATATATATATATATATATATATATATATATATATATATATATATATATATATATATATATATATATATATATATATATATATATATGCAGAAGCAGCGTTTGTTTCTGGCATTCAAATTTATTTATTTTAAGGAGTAGAGAAGTAGAAACGTTTTATTATTAATTGACAAAAAAAAATTAAAAAGAAAAAAAAAGATTTAATCCTATTTAATCCAAAAAATTTGGATAGATGAATGTTTCAAAGCAATACATGAGACATCATTAGTGACGTTATTTGCGCCTCGATGGCAAACAATACAATCTCAAGAAAGACATTGTCGAAAGCAAACAAAACGGCTTCGTTAAAACACTTCATCTACAATGTCTCACTTCACGACCAATTCTTGGAATTATTATAAGCGAAGGAAGAAAATTAAATTAATGGGGAAAATAGTTGCTATATGCTTGATAATTTAACAACAAATTGGCAAAAAAAAAATTAGTAACACACAGATACATAAATACATGCACAAACACACACGAACTGACACACACACACACACACTATATAATATATATATATATATATATATATATATATATATATATATATATATATATATATATATATATATATATATATATATATATATATATATATATATATATATAATAACTCTCTGAAAAAAAAAATGGAAAATACCCCAAATCGTAGAAAAGGAAAAGTGGTCGACAATATCAACATCACTCACGGGTCGGGGGGTACGGGGGGCAGAGCCCCCCGTAGACATATGCTGGGTATAACACCCAATTTAAGTTTTTTAGTTCATCAATTGTCGTAAAAAAACATTTTTTTAAACATCTTACTTTGAACCACAGTAAAAATTTTGTGGATCCTCAAACTGGAGCTTACACCCAAAATATAGAGGCTACATGGAGTGTACTTAAATATAAAAATTAAAAAAATATTTATATATGTATATATTATTTTTTTATTATTTTCCATTTTTTTTCAGAGAGAATTCCCCCATTTGAGCTTGAACCTATATATATATATATATATATATATATATATATATATATATATATATATATATATATATATATATATATATATATATATATATATATATATATATATATATATATATATATATATATATATATATATATATATATATATATATATATATATATATATATATATATATATATATATATATATATATATATATATATATATATATATATATATATATATATATATATATATATATATATATATATATATATATATATATATATATATATATATATATATATATATATATATATATATATATATATATATATATATATATATATATATATATATATATATATATATATATATATATATATATATATATAATATATATATATATATATATATATATATATATATATATATATATATATATATATATATATATATATATATATATATATATATATATATATATATATATATATATATATATATGCTTGGAATACTAGAAATAATAATATATTAGTATTATTCCTAAGAACTGATATAATTATAAAATGAAGTAAACCCACCAACTCAATCACAAAATTAACTGAAATCCCAATGGTGAACTCAGATTGATGCTTTAAAAAAACTGAAGAGTAAATACTGCTGGAGAAAAAATGTTATGTCAGAGAGTTTAATAGAACAGAAGTGACTGAAAGGAGGAGACACAACTATGACCAAGCGTAGATTTTGCAAAATTTACACAAAATTCATTTACAAGTAATTTACACCTTCTGGTATGTGGGTGACGCATTTGGGGTGGAATTCGAGTGGTTAACTCCCTAGAGCATCTGTCATTGTGGTACCTATAGAAAAGAGACAGTGCGCCAACGTCACATTGCAGAGAAAGTGATCAAGGGAGTTTGAATGTAGGAGACAGTTTATTAACCTTTCCAAAGAGAGATGGAACCAGGGCCTTTCTAAATGTGAGAACAGAACTCTATACATGGTCGGATAAGACGCACAACTGGAATTACTGTGTGGAATTAAAAAAAAATATCCCAGCAACCTGAACAGAACCTTCGGTATCTTTGGGACCACCCTAACAACTGTTGTGATAAGAGGTTCGAAGACCATTTTTCCTATTTTCAAACCAAGAATGTTTATTTGTTCACAGGTGAAACGGCAAATCTATTAAAGGAGATAGAAAAGTTGGAAGAGGCTAAAAAAGTAAGTTTTTAAATAGTGAAATATCACAGGCTTGGAGTGACCCCACCAGCAAATCTATCCAGAGTAGGAAGAATGGAATCTGATAGTTGAAGGCGACAACTAACTCTATATAATAAATGAAACAAAATTGACGAAATTAGGAAAATTACGTGTCGAATCATCGGCAAATGAACGAACAGAGTTAGAAATGCAGATGAAGAGGTCGCTGTTGAAGAGTAGTAAAAGAGTATGGGATAAAACAGAACCATGATGAACACCACATGAACAGAAGTCGCTTCATCAACAAGTCCTGATATAGATAGATTTGAGAGGAAACTAGATAATGAGCTAAAAAAAAAAATGAAGAAAAACCTGAAGGAAGAGAGATTGGAGTGCGGCGCTGCATGTCATACCCGGTATAAAGCATTGGATATGTCAAGTGCCACCCCACGAGACTCGCAATAGTCCCTAAAAGTAGATCATAGATCAATAAGATAGGAAAGTATGTCACTAGTTGACCTTGAGTCTCGATAATCATACTCATGATATGAAAGGAAAGAAACGATATCCCAGATGATTAAAGAAGTGAATGTATAGGATATTCAAATATTTTAACCAAGTGAGAGCTATAAAATGATAGTTAGAATGTTCAGAGCAGCTACCCTTCTTTGGGACCGGTTGGATAAACCCATGAGAGCGGGAACCATAGAACTATGAATTTTGAGGAGGATGGATTTAGTTGAAGAAAGAATGAAAATATCTCATCCCATTAGCTAACACGACTCCAACTTATTTAACAGATTGGGAAGCATCATTAGTGTCAAAGCAGAATTCATTCCAAGAATAGAGGCTGTAGAAGCGATTTACCGCGCCCTCAATTAGCACCATTAATGTATTAGAAAATAAGTTTAGGGCAAGGTGGAGCTACTGAGATGTAACAGACTTGTAGAAGAAATATATATATATATATATATATATATATATATATATATATATATATATATATATATATATATATATATATATATATATATATATATATATATATATATATATATATATATATATATATATATAATATATATATATGTGTGTGTGTTTGTGTGTGTGTGTGTGAGTTTGTGGTCTGAGGTTCAAGCAACAAATATTACAAGTCACGATTGGTGTATATATAATTCTACTAAAGCAGACGAACTCAAAATATTTACCCTCTCTGATAAAAAGCACAAACAACATTCGACAATAAAAGTGCAAATTTTAAATGATCGAAGGTGTTTATTAAGTTGCCATAAAATATATACAACACTATGTACGTCACGTGATTCAAAATTATCCTGAAAACGAATAATACAAACACAATAAAGAGGCATCGAGAGGAAGACTTTTTCTATTTTTGAATACTCTACTAAAATTTAATAAAATATTCATGCATAACATATATCGTCAAAAAAAAATTTTATAATATATATATATATATATATATATATATATATATATATATATATATATATATATATATATATATATATATATATATATATATATATATATATATATATATATATATATATATATATATATATATATATATATATATATATATATATATATATATATATATATATATATATATATATATATGAAAAAATGAGGCATTCAGATCTATTTTACAGTAAACCCGTACATGTTTTCGCAAAAAATTTATGCTAAAAAAGATGTTTCTCAAATTTGTTAAAAGAAAAAATAAAAAAATAAAAAAATAAAAATAAAATAAAAAAGTTAATTCCATTTTATCTTAAAACTTTCAAACCTGTAAATTTTCTTTTTACAGATTTAGAAAATTTTTTTATCACCATTCTTAACAATGGTAAAAACATTATTTTGAATAATAATTAAAAAATTAACTTAAAAAATGTCTCAATTTCGAATAAGTTAAAAAATGATAAAAAAGTTGCTTTTTTATAATTTTCTTTTTCAGGTCAATTTTTTTCCTTTTCTTAAACAAAATAGAGACGTGTAAATTCGTTTTAAATGAAGAGAAATAAATTTAAAAGCTAATAATTATTATGAAAGGAATGATTAATACTCACTTCCTAAACCTTATTAACTATATATATATATATATATATATATATATATATATATATATATATATATATATATATATATATATATATATATATATATATATATATATATATATATATATATATATATATATATATATATATATATATATATATATATATATATATATATATATATATCACCTTCTCAGAGGGTTAATAGGATATCCTCGTATCATATTGGAGTGTATTTACTCTTATAGTTACAAGCGATTCTTTTACCTTTAAATAAAAACAAAATGGAGAAACAAAAAGCTGTCTCGGAGATGTTTCGGGAGGTGGCATCCAGACAGTGCCTCTTATCACCCTTTCTCCCTTCTCCACTTGGGAGTTGGTAGTCTCCGGTGATGGGGTTCGTGCCGCATAGCCCTTGAGGCCGGCTTGTTCCAGGTGCACTGTCTTCTTTTTACATTAATTTCTGCAACATTCGCTATCTC
>SEYY01021471.1:117500-120000 GCA_009176605.1 Armadillidium nasatum
TGAGCTTGGGACTATCCGTTACTTCTGGTTTCATTTTTGCTCTGTACTTGAAAGGTTCTTATATATATATATATATATATATATATATATATATATATATATATATATATATATATATATATATATATATATATATATATATATATATATATATATATATATATATATATATATATATATATATATATATATTATATATATATACGAAAGACTCAAACTGTTCTTAAAAATTTTAAGATTTTATCACATTTATATAGGAAAGTAGGAAATGTTCCACATTTGATTTCAATAAAGATTTTATTGTTGTGATTCTCAAGGCAAGAGATTTTTATTTTTTCTAACGTTTCTTCTTACAGTTTATCCGAATTACGACAATGACAAGCCGGATTAATTTCAATATTTTTAGTCTTCATGGTCATTATATTCTTTCTAATGAATTAATTACATATTGATATTAGTCCAGTTCGTTGTGGATAATCTAGTCGTATTTATTTAGATATATTTCTCAATATTTTTGTACTTAATTGCTAAAGTTACAATGACCTAAGCGCTCCCCATGAACTCCATCAGCTTCTTCTGAATCTGTGATGTGTTCCTCATCGTCAATATCAGAAGGGTGAAGGTGACCTATGAAGATGACAATGACCTAAGCGCTCCCCATGAACTCCTTCAGCTTCTTTTGAATCTGTGATGTGTTCCTCATCGTCAATATCAGAAGGGTGAGGATCAGTAACTTCATCTGTTTCTGTGCTGATTATTATTTACTATGTCAATCACGCTTTGTTTACAAAATATAAATAAAAGACTTGGTAAATATGAGACACAATAAGCAACGGGGCTGCAAAATCAAGCCAAAAAGACTTTACTGTAAAATAAAAAGTTATTCAGTTAAAAAATCATAGAACTGAAAATAATATATATATATATATATATATATATATATATATATATATATATATATATATATATATATATTATATATATATATATATATATATATATATATATATATTATATAATTAGTAAAGTAAAAATTTCTATTTCTTCAATTGCGCTTGATAAGAGAGTTTTAGTTGACAACTCTGAAATATTGCGCCGTTTTAAATTTAACCTTACTTCTATTCTTTTCGTTTTTAATATTTTATTATCAACGTCTCCCCATTTTACCTATTTATTGTTTTATCATAGTGGTTTTAAAAGATATATAATAACATCAGAGTGCGAGTGACTTAGTACTCTTTAATTCAATATAATATATATATATATATATATATATATATATATATATATATATATATATATATATATATATATATATATATATATATATATATATATATATATATATATATATATATATATATATATATAATGAAGGTCACAAAAAATAAATATGTTTAAGTGTTCACAGACATTGTCAATCAATAACTAAACGTTAGTAAATAGAGTAAAATGACAGGACTGTCCCAAAGCTACAGAACTTTAAACTTAAAATGACCAAACTGTTAAAAGGCCAAAAAATATTCACAAAATAAACAATAAATTTAAATTTTTAAATATAAAACAAATATTTATAAAAGAAGCTAGCTCAAATTAAAAAAAAAAAAAAAAAAAAAAAAAAAAAAAAAATATATATAATATATATATATATATATATATATATATATATATATATATTATATATATATATATATATATATATATATATATATATATATATATATATATATATATGTATATATGTGTGTGTGTGTGTGTGGGCGTGTGTGTGCAAAGCTTGTATGTGTGAATTTATGGTTCAGCGTAGTGTGTGTGTCGCACATTCACTAACTAAAGAAAAAATAGCGAGGATTTTTGTGGCGAAAAAAAAAAAAAATTAAATAAAAAATAAAAAATAAAAACTTTATAAAGCGAATGAAGGCAAAATAGAAAGTCTTCTCTTCAAAGCAATTATATATTAGGAAGTCGATTGCAAAATTCAGCAAGGGAAAAGGGAATAGTTTCTATTTATTTCTATTCTTTTTTATTTGTTTGCTTTATCTGCAGTAATCGTAAATTTATTTATTTATTATTATTATTATTATTATTATTATTATTATTATTATTATTATTATTATTATTATTATTATTATTATTATTATTATTATTATTATTAGTGGTAGCATAGTCAAGATAGCAGTAGCTGTAGTAATATTTAGTTACCATTATTAATCAAACCAGTAGTAATATTTAAATTATTATTATTATTATTAATTATGCCATATATTATCACTAAAAATGAAAGCTCAAATACAGACAGACAAATATAGATAAATGCAAACATGGATATTTAGATTAATTAAGTGAGAGGTAGATAAATTTAAATAGCAATAAATAGGCAGAGAGATAAGAAAATAAATGAATGGATAGATATATAGGTGAAGATACAGGAAGTTAGAAATTTACGCATATTATATATATATATATATATATATATATATATATATATATATATATATAT
>SEYY01021471.1:125000-127500 GCA_009176605.1 Armadillidium nasatum
TTTACCCTCATCTAAATAATCTTTAAAAACTAACCTATTATTATTATTATTATTATTATTATTATTATTATTATTATTATTATTATTATTATATTATTAATAATTAATTAATTAATTAATAAAACTTAATAATAATAATAATATTTTGTTTGGTACTGTCCTTACTTTTATTATTGAAAATACTATTAATACTTTTAAATTATTGCCGTAATTTGAAGCTAGCTTGGAGTCAGCACTATAAGCCTTATTACTGTCGCTATTACAATTTTTATTATTTTTATCATCGCTATCATTATTATAGTTGTTGATATTATTAGTACTTACTTATCATAATTACACTGATTATTATTTTTATATTTCTACGTTCATTATTGTATCTGCGACCAACTACTTCCTCTTATCTTTACTGATTTTAGTATTATTACTATTATTATTATTATTGTCATCATTATTATTATTATTATTATTATTATTATTATTATTAGTATTATTTGTATTATTATTATTATTATTAGAATTAGTATTTCAATTACTAATTTCTCTATTATTAATTTTACATATTATTTGTATTTTAATTACCATCATCTACTAGATGCACCATTTTAGTATTTAATTTTAAATAATAAATTTAAAAATTTATTTAACTACTAAACCTTGGGGCTCAATGGAAACAAATGTGTATCCCCTTAGAAGTCCCTTTTCAGAGAACTGTACAGTCACTCCATTACTATTATTATTATTGTTATATTGTAGCATAATTAGTAGTATAAGACCTGATAAATATTGTAAATTATAATGTATACGTTCAATGAATAAAATATTTTGAATTTTGAATTGAATTGAACTATTCATTTTGGGCAAAAAATATGCAAATAATTTCAATATTTCTTTTACTTCTCATTCACAAACTTTTAGCTTCTATTTTTATCTTCCTTATTGTATGACTTCTCCAATTCCATCAAACAAGCTAATCAGCAGTTTTTCCTTTACATTAAAAACCGGATGGAAGCATTTTTTATCATCTTAGAAACTGTTTTACATTATCGATATGCTTATTCCGGTATACTTCTCATTCTTTCTATTTGAACTTCCAGACAGCTTCTCGATTACACAAAACTCATTTAAAAATAGCTTGCGGTTCGCGTATTGTATTTTTAGCTCATTAATATTTTATAAACTAAAACAAGGGAAGCACCTTTTACTTTCAGGTATTTCTCCTTCATCAAGTTACTTTAAAAAACTTTTATCATCTATACAAGAGCTATATCACTTGTCTGAAAAATTCATCCTACATTCAAAATGAATTTTGGAATTTCTTTTCTCCATCCTATATGCAAACCTTAACTTCCTATTATGACTTTCCAACATTCTCTCTCACACATCACTCTTCTTTACTCTGATCTTCCTCTACTGAAAGTATATTAGATTTAAGTAGTTCTTGGTAGAGTTCTTTCAATTTTTTTTTTTTATCTTCAATTTAATCTTCTCCTGGAATTAACTCGGAAACAAATCTTTAAACCTTTATGCAATGTGTAATCCATAAACGTTCGCACATTTTTCACTCCACTAACTAATTCACAAATATTTATAAATCATTGTGTTTCCAAACTATAAATTCTGAACTATAATATTTAAACCTCTCGTCTCTCTCACAACTCCATCATTTTCTTTCTATTTCTATTTCCTTTCACATACCTTTTTCACCTTTCGCTTCTACTTTCTATAGATAGTATTTAAATAACACACCAAACTCATTAAAATCCTACGTATCAAACACAATCAGATATTCAGTTTGTTCCTCACTATATCTATATTCTTTTCTCTTCTCACTTGTCGGAAGTCATTTAATAATTTAAAGGAGGCATAAGCACACACAAATAGCCATCTCTTATTTCAAATGTACAGTTATATCCATATCAGTCTTGAATTAGTAATTAATTATAAACTCTCTGTTTGTCTGTCTGTCTGTCTGTCTGTCTGTCTGTCTCTCTCTCTCTCTCTCTCTCTCACCGCACAACACACCTATCATCCATTTATCACTCGCACAACCAACGTCATAAATAATTATCTAAATATTAATTATTATTATTATTACTATTAATTATACAGAAATAGCCGTTCATCTGTTGGCTTTAAATCTTCATTCCTATTGGTAAACAAATGATAAAGAAAGAATAAAATTAAGAGTACAAGAAGAGACTTGAAGATTCTCATCTTAATTTGCATTTTAAACAGACGAAAAGAATGATCAGAATTTTATGAATATATTTTAAGTATTTGAGAAGCAATTAGTCTAATAGTTATTATGCCAAAAGCTACATTGAATGTTTTTAAATTTTATTCATTTATTTTATTTCCAAAGTATATGTGATTTACTGATGCTTGGAAGACAAAATTATGCTCTAGTTGTGATATATATATATATATATATATATATATATATATATATATATATATATATATATATATATATATATATATATATATATATATATATATA
>SEYY01021471.1:140000-142500 GCA_009176605.1 Armadillidium nasatum
AAATTATTTTTGATGTGAACTGCGTAAAAACATAAATGACCTGACTAGGTCAGTGCCTTTTTAGGGAAAATAAGTTTAAAAATACATCTTAGGCAAATGGATAGTTAGCTTTCATTTTTTTTGGGAGAAATATATATATATATATATATATATATATATATATATATATATATATATATATATATATATATATATATATATATATATATATATATATATATATATATATATATATATATATATATATAAATTTATATTTTTTCGACTATCAATTTGATTTAAGGAATTCAAAATGAAGATGAAGGAATATTTTCTATTACTTGTATTACATGAAATGAAAATAACTCTTCTCATAATACGAATATTATCATATCTCGTCTGATTTTGAAATAATAAAAAAAGGTTCACTGAGTTAATGACGATTTGATTTTCGAGAATCTTATCTCTATTATCAAGGTTTTCTTAAGGAGGAATGCTGAGTTAAATGCGGCACGCAAAAAGGCTTTTTAAAAATAGCGTATAAAAAAGATCTGGCAACTGATTTAATAGATAATTATGCTTGTATCGATCTTTGTTTAAAAGATTTTAAAATAGAATAAATGAATTAAAATTTAATGCTTAGGAAAGGAGACAATGTTTTGAAAATATAATTTTAGGTGCAATGGAGGGTTGATGCTTTCGTTTCGAAAATCTTTAGCCGAATTCCAGGTTAGATTAAATTAGGTTAGAATTCCTACAGGGCATAGGCTAGAAATCAACCTGATAACAATCGAACGCTAGTCAAACGTATGGGGAGCTGGAAATCTTATGATCACGTGTAGGTGTGATGTGAAGGAACGTGAAATCTATGTCCAGGAAAAGTTTACAATAATTTTAATTTCACATATATTACCGCTTAAACCTATATTAAGTCAATCCTACTAATATAGTAATGAATTTTATTTATTCTAACGAATTTTAACTTATTCAGTTAATACTCTGCCAATACATGAACTAGAATATTTTTTGGTATCATTTCATCATTTCTATTAATCATTATTTGCTAGTTTTATTTTACAACTAGACCGAAGGAAAAGGAATGGTAAAAATATTTATTATAGCCATAACCAGGAAAATGGACTTTGAATATGGGTACATAAAGTTAAATGTCGATTCTTATGGATTTTAATACCCTTGGTATTATCTATTAATATTTCCAACTGAAACTTTAGTAAAGTCTCGATCTTTGCATTCTTGTCCACGTAGTGGCCATCTAACTAACTAGTTACAAATTACTAAACACTAACCATTGGCCGTCAAACTAACTAGTTACAAATTACTAACACACTAACCATTAACTAACTCTTAAGAAATAAATAGTATGTGGTGCACGTATCTCTCTCTTCTTGTCTCGTATACTCATTATTCCTCTAACATTATCAGAAAAATGGTGTCAAATTCTAAACTACTCTTCTTTTACAAGAAATTAGCACATTGTGTTAAATACGAGAAGAGCTCCGAGGTAAAATAAATAAATAAATAAATAAATAAATAAATAAAATAATATATATATATATATATATATATATATATATATATATATATATATATATATATATATATATATATATATATATATATATATATATATATATATATAATATATATATATATATATATATATATATATATATATATATATATAAAATTATCACTGTACCTTTAACTGGATCAGGATTAAGTGCAACCAATTCAGGTATTTCTGAGCAGTTGAGTTGCGGAATTGAAGACGGCAGTTAAAATATCCCTAGCAACATCCTTCAGTCTTTCGCTGAAACTGACTCTCAAATCCTGAGGTTTTTCATTATAAGGATCTGATTCAGAACTGGACTCGAACTCGAGGTCCAGCCTGAGTTCGAATGAGCAGATATAGGTTTAATATCTTTCACGGGTGAGTAGGGGAATTCGTGAGTAGAACCTGGACTGTTGCAAGGTGTTAAGGGAGATGGAAAAGGCACAGGGGGTTCTGAATATAATGGAATTAATCTGGGTAATTCACCGTGTGATTCCATTTCTTCACTGATTTTAGTTTGTGGACAAGACGCTTCAAGTGGTTTTTGGAATATTTAAATGACTTTTCGAGGTTTCTGCATAAGTTGGCGTATAATTTGTTGTTTCATTATGCCTACTAATGCTCGGATAGGGAACGAAACCCCTTTTGGAAGTTGAATCAGCAATTTCCTTATCATATGCCATTCTTATCTTTTTCTTTGGATGTACTTTTGAGTATGAAGATGGATGAGGGGAGTAGACTTCATTCACTGGAGAGTAATGGGATAAGTTTAATGGATATCTATTTGGAAAGTGAAAAGCACTATCAGTAGGCAGGGGAGGTTCATGGGACCGGATTTTCTGGAGTTTACTACATGCTTCTAACTTCTCGTGAAGACTTAATTGATTATAATAGTCACTTAACACAGAATAATGATACGAATCTGGTGGAATATGTGCCATTTTCACT
>SEYY01021471.1:147500-150000 GCA_009176605.1 Armadillidium nasatum
CGAATTATAGAAACAATTATATTTTGCTGAATTACTACAAATATATTGTTACTAAACTATGTAAAATTTCGAATATTTAAATAACGGCTATAAATGACATTCTCCTGCTAGTAAATCTTCCAAATTCACAATAAGAGCATGCGAAGCTACTTTTCTTGTCAGATTTGTGACTGTTGAATATGTTATTAATTTATAGCCGGTGTGGCTAAAATAATTAAAAAATATCTCCAAAGTGGGGATAGGTTTACGGTTAAGAGGAAAAATAATTTTCGTTCTGCCTGTAAATATAAATTTTAATTTGATTTTTGATTTGGAAAGAGATCTGAAAAGTTGAAAAGGAGTTACAAATGTTAATAATTATAAGATTTTTATGATGGGTAATGACTACAAGCAGAATTTTTTTATTAATAAAAGTGACTTTATGCAGGAAAACCTTTTGTAGAGAAGGAAATTTTATTATCAAAGTTATTTTAAAATTTTCAAAGCAGGTTTTCCTCGAAAGGTAAAAAGAAAAAATGTTAAATAAAAATTTAATGGTGAAAGTATTTCACGCTTCGAAAGAAAATTTAAAAAGTCAAAATTTTCCATGTGGAGCAAAGAAAAAAAGTTAATTTAGCTCTATTAAATGAATGAATGATGAGAAATCTTTTAATTAAAATATAAAGGAAGGTTTTTTAGCAACTTGAGTATGGGAATAAACCTCTCGAGAAAGCAAAGTGCAAAAATGAATAAAATTAAGATATACTTTATAAAGGTTTAAACTATTTTAAAAACAAATTATAATGGTACGAATATTCATCAAAAAAAGAAGATCCGTTGAAAAAGTGTAGCTCCTCCTTTGTCTTTTTCCCTTACTTCTTAATAATTAATTAATCTTAACAAATAAATAAATAAATAAATAAAATTATATATATATATATATATATATATATATATATATATATATATATATATATATATATATATATATATATATATATATATATATATATATATATATATATATATATTATATATATATATATATCCACCGGAAGGATAACTTTAGAACCGTATACCTTTTCAACATTAAGCTCAGACAGAGCAGAAATAAGATCTTTTGAAAAAATTACAAAGTTAGGGATAAATGAGTTGGGCCTGATGGAGAAAGAGGAATTCCTCAGGAGTCGTCAAGAGAGGAATTTGAGGTAAATTATGTGTGATGAAAGCAACTCTGGTAAAGAGGAAGAAGCAAAGTTAAGAGTTGACATTTTTTTTGCAAAATGCCATTAAGAGGGAAAGAAAGATGAACTCAGAAAGATCATTACATTTTCAATAAAGGAAACAGTTTTCTTTTTTCTGTCACGGATAGTATATATTTTGCATGATTTTGACATGAAATATAATTAGCAGGAGTTTCTAGAGTTTAAAGACAATGGCAATTGCTGAAGGTAGCGTTTCTGCAGAGAAAACCACAAAATAAGCAGAGTTAAACTAAAGATTATTAGTTGTAGGTGAAGAGAAAGAATATAGAATGTAAGCCTTGATGAAAGAGAAAATCATCTCAGTTATGTGATCTGCTCATTCCGAGGAACCTATCCTATATTGAAAGGAAAATCAGGTAGTATGATAGCAAGTCCAACCAATTAGCACCCCAGAAGTGTCAAAACTATTTCCTTGTGTAGGTGGGAATCTTCCTTGTGGAAGTCTTGAAAAGAAGAGGATACAAAGATAAGGTGATCGGAGAAACCAAGAGATTGAAAGAGTTTAAAAGAATAAGGAGAAAGATTAGAAGTTAAGGAAAGGTCAAGAGTGTTGGGTTCAACTATAAAACGATCGGGGTACTATAGGGATCCTTCCCATTTGCTCAAATTCATTTTTGAGAGAAATAGTAGGCGAGTTTAACTGTATCTTGGAAATTAGAGAAAAACCATTGACGGTAGTGAAAATTGGAATCATCAAGAATGATGATTTCAGGAAAAAGCAGTTGAAAGATAATGTTCTATTTTAGAGTTTAAATGGCCCAAGAATTTAGGATAGTCAGTAGAATTAGGTGATAAATAGACAGAACAGATGGATTTCTAAATTACCTCTTGCCTTTTTTAGATTGGCAAGAGGGTCTAAGCTAAAGAATACATAGTTCAGAAGACTTCAAATTAGAAGCTCGAATACAAACAATCACAGCACACATTTGGGCAGCATCCTTTTTTGAGAGAAAATTGAGAATAAAGGCAGTAAAAAGGACCCCGAGTTTTTTTTCTGCAATCGTTCTTCGCTCAAGAACAAGAGGTGAGGTTTAGGAGAAGGAATGATGTTAAAGTGGAATTTAGAGTAAAAAGAGCGAATATTTCAAAAATGATAAAGAAAGAAGACCGTGCAACAAAACAGGCCTGCAATTCCATGGCGGGACTAGTCCCATAATCGAAGGGCATTAACTTAAAAGGGTGAAGGGGAAGGGGTGGCTAAGGGAATATCACAGAGGCTGCTCTTATTTCGCTAATTGATTTTAATAAAAAAGAAA
>SEYY01021471.1:155000-157916 GCA_009176605.1 Armadillidium nasatum
GAGATATCTCTTTGAATTACACTTTGCATATATATATATATATATATATATATATATATATATATATATATATATATATATATATATATATATATATATATTATATATATATATATATATATATATATTTATTTCAGCTTAATTAATATTTCTATAAATTTTTCTGTACCATTATTTTTTAAGCATTATGAGCACATATACTGATATATCAAGTGAGACGTCTGATGATTTCGAAGTGATTCAATCTGTATCTGCCGAAACAAATCCACAAATAGAAACTGGACAATCAAGAAGTCTTTCATTTACCATAAAATTTAAGGATCTTGATTCATGCTTTGAACAAAACATTTCTGCGGGTAAAAAGAAGTGCAAAATTTGCCAACTAAAGTTATTACCAAAGCCATTTAATATGCGGAGACACCTGTCTAAGATGCCATCCTGATATTTTTAAGAATATTGAATCTAAAAAAGGAAAAGGTCCCCCTTCGATTGAAAATTTTTTGCAATCTAAGCAGTCTTTAAAAAGAAAAAAAGAGAAGTACAGAACAACTGCCTGAAAAAAGTCGCGAGGAAATTGATAAGGCATTAACCAAATGGATAGCTGCTGACTTACTACCTTTTAGATCAGTGGAATCGCCGGCTTTCAGGTAGGAATATATATATATATATATATATATATATATATATATATATATATATATATATATATATATATATATATATATATATATATATATATATATATATATATATATATATATATATATATATATATATGATATGGATTTGTACGGTCTTTTTTTGTTTTATCTTGAAGTGAACTAGATCACGATTTAGTCTTCCGTTATAATCATTTGGCACATAAGAATTATAATGTTATCACAAAGTTTCGCTGATAAATATTTAACAACTTTTTTTAATATATCAGAAAAATATTATATATCAGATATTTTAATTATTAAACCACTTAGATATTAAAGCACAAAAACAAGTAAAAAACTTATTATAATTATCTTATTAACGTGTATATTCTATATTGGTTCCATCCGGCTTGTTTCAAAATTCACTAAACCGAAAAATGACTCTGAGAATCATAGTCGCTAATTAAAAAGTAGTTTTCAAATAATATTTAAAGTAATATTCAAATTATTAAATCAATTAAAATAAAATACATTTACAGTAAAAGAAAATAAAATAAATTAATTTTAATAAATTCTGAAGATGAGCTCATCTAATATATATATATATATATATATATATATATATATATATATTATATATATATATATATATATATATATATATATATATATATATATATATATATATATATATATATATATATATATATATATATATATATATATATATATATAACAAAACTTTATTTATTGTAAATGAGCATTCTCAATAACAATTATTTATTCTTATATATATATATATATATATATATATATATATATATATATATATATATATATATATATATATATATATATATATATATATAATATATATATATATATATATATATATATATATATATATATAACAAAACTATGTTTATTTATTGTAAATCAGCATTCTCAATAACAATTATTTTATCTCTATTTATTTAAAGGGAGCTTTTGAACTTACTGAATCCCGATTACGAGCCACCAACTCGCAAAGTTCTTGCAACATCTAAGTTGTCAGCTTTATACGACGAAATGTTTCAAACTATTAAAGAAGACATTGGAAAATGTGCATCATATAGCGTAACATTTGATATTTGGACATGTACGAAGAACCAAAATCAGTTTTTAGCTATTACTGGTCATTTTGTAAATGCTCAGTGGAATTTACAATCGTACTGCATAGGATGTTTGCCATTTAATGAAGCGCATACAGGTGAAAATATTGCTTCTTCTATTAATAGATGTATAAATTCTATGGACCTTAAACTTCCATCATTTGCTGGTTACAGATAGTGGGACTAATGTTGTAAAGGCTTGCCAAAAAATGAACCTAGAAAGAATTTCTTGTATAGCACATACTATAAATTTGTGCTTTAGAACCAATAATATTCCAGAAATCAAGTCAATGAATCTCCAGTACTCAATTTAATGGAAAAAATAAGAGCTATTGCTTCTATCTTTAAAAGATCACCGAAATTATGGAATGAATATAAGTCCATATATAAAACAGAAATGAAAACTAACATTGATCCCAATAAGATTCCAAGAGATTGTAGAACTCGTTGGAACAGCTCTTTTCCTATGATTGAGGAGGTAATTAAACAAAAAGAACCTCTTGAAATTGCAGCCTTAAAGTTGAAAACGCCTGTATTGGCGATAACACAAGAAGAAAAAGAAATGCTTCAAGATCTCTGTACACTTTTGCAGCAGTTCAAAGAGGCTTCTTTAATTTTATCTGGTAGCAAGTACCCTACTTCATCAATCATTTTTCCATCAGTTTTTGCAATTAGTTCTCAGGATGAGCAAAGTACAAGTTGATGAGAGGTTGGTAGCTGAAAAAAATCAAATTCAACAAGAAGTAAACCAACGCCTAATTCCCTACTGTCGCAATGTTAATTGTTTAATAGCTACCTATTTAGATCCTAGATTTAAGAAAAAGATTTTTTCAGAAAATGATAAAGAATTAATCTATGAAGGGATATCATCGTTTTACACATCTGTTTGCAAAGAAAAGCCTTTTCCAGAAGAAGAGCAATCCTTAAAAAAAAGAAGAGACAGTGAAAGAATATTTAAGACCTCAGCTGAAACTTTTAAAAGCCTAATGGTTAGCCACAGCAGCAGTGATGAAGAAGAAATGACCAAAATTTCGGCTTTAAACAGTGAGTTAGAATTATACAACAGCTTTAAGTATAAAGAAAAGATCGAAATGAATCTTTATTCTAACCCGCAGGAGTTTTGG
>SEYY01021472.1:0-10000 GCA_009176605.1 Armadillidium nasatum
GGCGGTTCAAAAGAGAAATCCAAAGAGGAGGCTTATGAATTCACAAGAGCAACCTCCAAGGACTTCTCCCACCGCGCTTGAGCGAGTGGCAAATGACCCGGGCTCGGCCCCCCTTTTCCTCTCGCAAACTAAATATACAGACAAATATTAATGTCTGCTAACTTCTCGCAGACCAATATATCTTAAACATCAATGTTTAAAATTTGCTATAGGGGAATCGAACCCGGGCGGGAGAAATCCTTGGAGGTTGATCTTGTGAATTCATAAGCCACCTCTTTGGATTTCTCTTTTGAACCGCCAGCAGCGTAGTGGTAAAACGCTATGCTTTTGTGCCATAGGGCCCGGGTTCGATTCCCCTATAGCAAACTTTAAACATTGATGTTTAAGATGTATTCGGTCTGCGAGAAGTTAGCAGACCTTAATATTTGTCTGTATATTTAGTTTGCGAGAGGAAAAGGGGGGCCGAGCCCGGGTCATTTGCCACTCGCTCAAGCGCGGTCGGGAGAAATCCTTGGAGGTTGCTCTTGTGAATTCATAAGCCTCCTCTGGATTTCTCTTTTGAACTGCCAGCAGCGTAGTGGTAAAACTCTATGCTTTTGTGTTATAGGGCCCGGGTTCGATTCCCTATAGCAAACTTTAAACATTGATGTTTAAGATGTATTCGGTCTGCGAGAAGTTAGCAGACCTTAATATTTGTCTGTCTATTTAGTTTGCGAGAGGAAAGGGGGGCCGAGCCCGGGTCATTTGCCACTCGCTCAAGCGCGGTCGGGAGAAATCCTTGGAGGTTGCTCTTGTGAATTCATAAGCCTCCTCTTTGGATTTCTCTTTTGAACCGCCAGCAGCGTAGTGGTAAAACGCTATGCTTTTGTGTTATAGGGCCCGGGTTCGATTCCCTATAGCAAACTTTAAACATTTGATGTTTAAGATGTATTCGGTCTGCGAGAAGTTAGCAGACCTTAATATTTGTCTGTATAATTAGTTTGCGAGAGGAAAGGGGGGCCGAGCCCGGGTCATTTGCCACTCGCTCAAGCGCGGTCGGGAGAAATCCTTGGAGGTTGCTCTTGTGAATTCATAAGCCTCCTCTTTGGATTTCTCTTTTGAACCGCCAGCAGCGTAGTGGTAAAACGCTATGCTTTTGTGTATAGGGCCCGGGTTCGATTCCCTTATAGCAAACTTTAAACATTGATGTTTAAGATATATTCGGTCTGCGAGAAGTTAGCAGACCTTAATATTTGTCTGTATATTTAGTTTGCGAGAGGAAAAGGGGGGCCGAGCCCGGGTCATTTGCCACTCGCTCAAGCGCGGTCGGGAGAAATCCTTGGAGGTTGCTCTTGTGAATTCATAAGCCTCCTCTTTGGATTTCTCTTTTGAACCGCCAGCAGCGTAGTGGTAAAACGCTATGCTTTTGTGCTATAGGGCCCGGGTTCGATTCCCCTATAGCAAACTTTAAACATTGATGTTTAAGATATATTCGGTCTGCGAGAAGTTAGCAGACCTTAATATTTGTCTGTATATTTAGTTTGCGAGAGGAAAAGGGGGGCCGAGCCCGGGTCATTTGCCACTCGCTCAAGCGCGGTCGGGAGAAATCCTTGGAGGTTGCTCTTGTGAATTCATAAGCCTCCTCTTTGGATTTCTCTTTTGAACCGCCGCAGCGTAGTGGAAAACGCTATGCTTTTGTGTTTAGGGCCCGGGTTCGATTCCCTATAGCAAACTTTAAACTTGATGTTTAAGATATATTCGGTCTGCGAGAAGTTAGCAGACCTTAATATTTGTCTGTATATTTAGTTTGCGAGAGGAAAGGGGGGCCGAGCCCGGATCATTTGCCACTCGCTCAAGCGCGGTCGGGAGAAATCCTTGGAGGTTGCTCTTGTGAATTCATAAGCCTCCTCTTTGGATTTCTCTTTTGAACCGCCAGTAGCGTAGTGGTAAAACTCTATGCTTTTGTGTTATAGGGCCCGGGTTCGATTCCCCTATAGCAAACTTTAAACATTGATGTTTAAAATATATTGGTCTGCGAGAAGTTAGCAGACCTTAATATTGTCTGTATATTTAGTTTGCGAGAGGAAAGGGGGGCCGAGCCGGGTCATTTGCCACTCGCTCAAGCGCGGTCGGGAGAAATCCTTGGAGGTTGCTCTTGTGAATTCATAAGCCTCCTCTTTGGATTTCTCTTTTGAACCGCCAGCAGCGTAGTGGTAAAACGCTATGCTTTTGTGCTATAGGCCCGGGTTCGATTCCCCTATAGCAAACTTTAAACATGATGTTTAAGATATATTCGGTCTGCGAGAAGTTAGCAGACCTTAATATTTGTCTGTATATTTAGTTTGCGAGAGGAAAAGGGGGCCGAGCCCGGGTCATTTGCCACTCGCTCAAGCGCGGTCGGGAGAAATCCTTGGAGGTTGCTCTTGTGAATTCATAAGCCTCCTCTTTGGATTTCTCTTTTGAACCGCCAGCAGCGTAGTGGTAAAACGCTATGCTTTTGTGCTATAGGGCCCGGGTTCGATTCCCCTATAGCAAACTTTAAACATTGATGTTTAAGATATATTCGGTCTGCGAGAAGTTAGCAGACCTTAATATTTGTCTGTATATTTAGTTTGCGAGAGGAAAAGGGGGGCCGAGCCCGGGTCATTTGCCACTCGCTCAAGCGCGGTCGGGAGAAATCCTTGGAGGTTGCTCTTGTGAATTCATAAGCCTCCTCTTTGGATTTCTCTTTTGAACCGCCAGCAGCGTAGTGGTAAAACGCTATGCTTTTGTGTTATAGGGCCCGGGTTCGATTCCCCTATAGCAAACTTTAAACATTGATGTTTAAGATATATTCGGTCTGCGAGAAGTTAGCAGACCTTAATATTTGTCTGTATATTTAGTTTGCGAGAGGAAAAGGGGGGCCGAGCCCGGGTCATTTGCCACTCGCTCAAGCGCGGTCGGGAGAAATCCTTGGAGGTTGCTCTTGTGAATTCATAAGCCTCCTCTTTGGATTTCTCTTTTGAACCGCCAGCAGCGTAGTGGTAAAACGCAATGCTTTTGTGCTATAGGGCCCGGGTTCGATTCCCCTATAGCAAACTTTAAACATTGATGTTTAAGATATATTCGGTCTGCGAGAAGTTAGCAGACCTTAATATTTGTCTGTATATTTAGTTTGCGAGAGGAAAAGGGGGGCCGAGCCCGGGTCATTTGCCACTCGCTCAAGCGCGGTCGGGAGAAATCCTTGGAGGTTGCTCTTGTGAATTCATAAGCCTCCTCTTTGGATTTCTCTTTTGAACCGCCAGCAGCGTAGTGGTAAAACGCTATGCTTTTGTGTTATAGGGCCCGGGTTCGATTCCCCTATAGCAAACTTTAAACATTGATGTTTAAGATATATTCGGTCTGCGAGAAGTTAGCAGACCTTAATATTTGTCTATATATATATATATATATATATATATATATATATATATATTATTTTATTTATTTAAAAGTATCAAAAAATAGCAGACACCGAATATTATTTAAAGAGACTTTACCACAACCATGCTAATGAAATTTAATATTATTTTTTATTTTTATATTTTTTCGATAATTTTTGAACGGAAAATTATGACTAATTATTATTTAAAGAAAGCAAAGATTCATAATCTTTTGAAGACTTTTATGATAATACTCGCATTATCTGTTTTTGCTTAGTTATTATAGTTTGAAATAAGTACAGATTAATACTACTATTACTACTACTACTACTACTACTACTAATAATAATAATAATCAATTAATTATTATAATAATGCTATTATTTTTATCAAAAACACGCAAGGAGAAAAGGTCGAATAAGTCTTAAACTTTATCTCGCCAAATTTGAAAGTTAAAAAAAAAATAATTTCTTCGTAAACAGAGAAATATTAAAATGTTTTGTGACTATGCTAAGGCATCCCTCATACACTTTTTTTCTTGAATGATAATAATAATAATAATAATAATAATAATAATAATAATAATAGTACTACTACTAATAATAATATTATTAATAATAATACTTGTTGTTAATATTATTATTATTATTATTATCGTTTTTTGCTGTTGTATTGTAGTTGACATTGTTGATGTTGTTACTTTTATTACTATAATAATAAGTATTATATTGTTTTTATTATTATTATTATTATTATTATTATTATTTTCATGATCACGATCAGTATTTTTATTTTTATTATTAATATTATCATAAATATTATTATAATTATCATTATTATTATTATTATTATTATTATTATTATTATTATTATTATTATTATTATTATTATTATTATCATTATCATTATCATTATCATTAATATTATTATTATTTTATCATTATCATTGATATTATTATTATCATTGATATTATTATTGTTATTATTATTATTATTATTATTATTATTATTATTATTATTATTATTATTATTATTATTATTATTATCATTATTTTTATTATTATTGGTTCCAATGTAACTTTCATTTGACACTTTTTTTATCATTATTATTACTGTTAGTTATGAAAGAGTTTGTCCTTGCTATAGGTTTGATTTGCAAACTGATCTTTATTTTACAATGGTGTAATTTTGAATGTAAAATAAATATTATGTTACCGTTTTTCGTTCCATTATTATTATTATTATTATTATTATTATTATTATTATTATTATTATTATTATTATTATTATTATTATTAATATTCTTATTCATTATTATTATTATTATTATTATTATTATTATTATTATTATTATTATTATTATCAATATTATTATTATTAGTAGTAGTAGCATTGTAATAAAAATAATAATAATATTATAATTAATTTTTTTTATTTTTGTCATTAATATTATTATTATTTTTATAATAATTATTAGTAGTAGAATTTTAGCATTATAACATCAATAAATAATAATAATAATAATAATAATAATAATAATAATAATAATAATAATAATAATAATAATAATAATAATAATAATAATAATAATAATATAATATAAATATATAATATAAAATTGACATTTATTTATTAGAGTAAAAATAGAAATATACTTTCATAAATGCAAATTCACATATTACATTTAAAAATGCGTACGTTTGAGTATGTAAGATTAAGTGAACTAATGATAATTGCTATGTGATATTAAATTCGGATGCGGATCTTTAGAAAAATTCAAATATTGATGCGGAACTTTAAAATATTACGGATGTTTACACACTTGGGAGGGATATTAGCAGCATTATAATATATATATATATATATATATATATATATATATATATATATATATATATATATATATATATATATATATATATATATATATATATATATATATATATATATATATATATATATATATATATATATATATATATATATATATATATATATATATATATATATATATATATATATATATAAAATATTATTCAATGATAATCTTCGTACTTAATTTATAAATTAATTTATGTATTAAATAACAGAATAAAAGATAATAACAACACACTCTTCTCTCACCTCATTATAGACTGACGCCTGGACGATTCTGTTACGATATTTATACTGAAAATTTTTGTGAATGAAAACAATGGATTATTATTAGTAAATTTTTTATTTTTTTTTTTCTGCATAAAATTTTTTTTCCTTTTCTTATTATTATTATTATTATTATTATTATTATTATTATTATTATTATTATTATTATTATTATTATTATTATTTTATTTGGATATTTTAATTATCTTTTGTTAAAACAAATTAAAATAAATTAGTGTTCTGCATTTTCTTTCCATTATTATTATTATTATTATTATTATTATTATTATTATTATTATTATTATTATTATTATTATTATTTATTATCTATTATATATATATATATATATATATATATATATATATATATATATATATATATATATATATATATATATATATATATATATATATATATATATATATATATATATATATATATATATATATAATATATATATATATATATATATATATATATATATATATATATATATATATATATATATATATATATATATATATATATATATATATATATATATATATATATATATATATATATATAATATATATATATATATATATATATATATATATATATATATATATATATATATATATATATATATATATATATATATATATATATATATATATATATATATATATATATATATATATATATATATATATATATATATATATATATATATATATATATATATATTATATATATATATATATATATATATATATATATATATATATATATATATATATATTATATATATATATATTTGCGGATTGAGAAATTTAAAAAAAATTATTCTGAACACGAATGTCTTCAAACTTTCACAATCTCTTTGGCACAAAATATATTTTGAAATAAATAAATAAATAAATAAATAAATAAATATACATAATAAAAAAATCATTATAAAGAAAGTATTTTAATGTAATCAAAAAGGTTTTTCCTTTTTTTGTAATTTGTCAGTTATTGAAATAAATAAAGAACGAAAAGAATATCTCATATATAAATCAAATTGAGAAGTTTTTCAATAACTCATCATACAAAATGATGAGAAGTTATCTTTGTTAGAGATGTAATTCGAATTTTTAATGGAAATATATATATATAATATATATATATATATATATATATATATATATATATATATATATATATATATATATATATATATATATATATATATATATATATATATATATATATATATATATATATATATGTTTGCTAAATATTATGAGGAATTACACGAGTCTCTTTTGAGATACAGTTATCTCAATAAGTTTTCAAAATGAGATTAAGGATTATATAACTTTTAATGGAAATATTATTTTTGTTTGTTAAATATTTTGAGGAGATGCATTGGTTCCTTTTGAGATAAATTCTTCTCAAAAAGTTCTCAAAATTTTAAAAATTATAACAATTTCTTAATGGAAATATTATCTTTGTTTTATAAATATTTTGAGGAGAGACTCTAGTCTCGTATGAGATAAATCTGTCTCAAAAAGTTCTCAAGATTAGATTCAGCTTTGATTAGCATGTGTCTTTAGTTTCTTGAAACTTTGAAGCATTTTTTGCAGTGTTGACAATATGACCTCCACAGACACCGTAATGCGCGGGAGACCCTTTATCTTTGGGGCCCCCAACAGCGACCTTTGTCCGAGAATAAAAAGAAATCTTTAAAGGTAATTTAGAAAAATTTAAGAGTATACGTTGCTACATCAAAATAAATAAAAATAATTTAAAATACTTTTTAAATAATTCTTTTTGAAAATTAATGTGAAAAAATATGCAGCAATAATGAATAAATAAAAGAGATTTATATTCTTATTCGATTTAATTATCTTATTGATATAAAAATCGGCCAGAAAAACGAAAAAAAAAACTGTTATCAGTAGTGTTATGAAACAATTGAATCGGCCGATTAATCGGCTGATATATCGGCCATTGAACCGGCATTTAATGTCTTTTGATTAAGTTTCAGTAATTATTGTAAAAATTTATTTTATGGTTTATGAAGGTAACATTTTGATATTAAAGATTTTAAGTACCTTTGGGGTACTTTTTAATAGGTACCAAAAACGGCATAATTTTAATACAGTCACTGAAATAAGTAAATTAATTAATTAATTACATTGACCTAATTCAGCAGTATATATATATATATATATATATATATATATATATATATATATATATATATATATATATATATATATATATATATATATATATATATATATATATATATATATATATATATATATATATATATATATATATATATATATATATATATATATATATATATATATATATATATATATATATATATATATATATATATATATATATATATATATATATATATATATATATATATATATATATATATATATATATATATATATATATATATATATATATATATATATATATATATATATATATATATATATATATATATATATATATATATATATATATATATATATATATATATATATATATATATATATATATATATATATATATATATATATATATATATATATATATATATATATATATATATATATATATATATATATATATATATATATATATATATATATATATATATATATATATATATATATATATATATATATATATATATATATATATATATATATATATATATATATATATATATATATATATATATATATATATATATATATATATATATATATATATATATATATATATGGCTGTTCAAAATTGTATTTTGTTGGGTAATTTATAACCCTCGCGAAAGAATGTCACGTAAATAACATAGAAGTTCTTTAAGTATTGCTTTTGCTTGTAAATTTCTCCTAATTATAGATGTTTATATGCACATGCACGCATACCTATACACGCACACACGCATATATATATATATATATATATATATATATATATATATATATATATATATATATATATATATATATATATATATATATATCCTCCTGTGGGCAAAGACCGGAGGTCTACCGAATTTCACCGGAGTTTTTAAAACTCTATCCTGGTCGATGGAGGCCGACATGTAAAGAAAGATACACGGCGTTTGAAATGCAAGTTAAAGGAAGTTGGGAAAACAGACAAAGTGAGTGTGTTCTAGACTTTACCCGTAGAATATATGTAAGATTGAGCTTAGCACTTAAGTCTGGTGTCAGAGAGTTGGACAGAGAAATGATGAGACTATGTAGAAAGGCGTGTCGCACGAGCTCTTCTCAATGGAGGAGGTATGCGACGAGAGAGTTCAGAAGAACAGTGGGCGTTGTAATAGCAATAGAAAAGAGAGAGTGACGCAACAATTCGACGGGCAGAAAGAGATTGGAGAGAGTTAGTAAGAGCAGGAAGTTGATGAGACGAAAAACCCTAGACTCCACCTTCTATATGAGTGGAACCACCCCAGATGTGTGAAGCATACTCCATACAGGAACTCCCAATCTCTTAGAAGCTTGTTTAGAAAGAAAAGTTATGATCTTTCCAAGAAAAATCACGAGAAAAAGATACACCGAAAATATTAAGAACAAATGAAGGTTTGAATTGTATGTTTTCGAAGAAGATATGATAGTTGTGTGGAAGATTGTGTCGAGTGGAGAGATAGAGAAACTGGTTTTTTGAGGCATTGAAAGCTACCATGTTTTATCTGCTCCAATTTGAAATACGTGAAAGATCAGAGGTTAGCTGCTCCAAGGCTACCCTTCTCGAGTCTATCAACTGCTGTTGAGAGGAAAGTCTTTCAAACTGAAAGAAGTAAGGAAGGATGGAGTCATCAGCATAGGAATGAATAGGAGATGAAGTAATAGAAAGAAGATTATTACTGAAAAATAGAAAAGTGTTAGGGACAGAACAAAACCCTGAGGAACACCACTTTTAGCAGATTTAATGGAAGAACAGTGGGCGTCTATAACAGCTGTTATAGAACGATCGGTAAGGAAATTAGAGAGAATATCAGTGAGAGAGAAGGATGGACACCGAAAGAGGGAAGTTTAGAAATCAAAGCTTTGTGTCAGACCCTATCGAAGGCTTTCCATATGTCCAGCGCGACAGCAAAAGATTCACAGAAATACCGAAGAGCGGAGGACCAAGAGTCAGAGAGAAGGGAAAGATCACCAATTGAGACTTTCTTACGAAAGCTACACTAGCGATCAGAGATAAGATAGAAGAATTGAGATGTTTCCAAATCTTACTGTTAAGGATAGATTCGAAAACTTTAGAAAGAATGGAGGTAAATAAAATGGGACGATAGTTCTAGGGTTGAGAGTGATACCCCTTCTTCGGCACAGGCTGAATGGGTGCACGTTTCCAGCAAGAATGTAAGGTTGAAGTAGAAAAACAAAGACGGAAATAGCTTACTAAGGCAAGGTACAAAGCTCGGAAGCGTAAGTTTTGAGAACCACATGAGGAATAC
>SEYY01021472.1:15000-17500 GCA_009176605.1 Armadillidium nasatum
ACACTCGCTGATGACAGTCTTGAACGACTTTGATCTTTTAGGAAATCGCCATCTAATCTAAAGAGAAGTTCATTTTGGAAATAAATAAAAATCTGAAAAGTGAGCCAAGTTTTCGGACTTAAAGATCATATCCCAGAGTTTTTGAAATCCTTTGGATCCAATTTTTGTCTTTTATTACCAAATTACTTATTTTTGATTAAGGGTATTTAATAGGTAGGACGTTTCAGATCTAGCTTGATCCATCATCCATGAAAATCACAAATTTAAAATAATTAAAATACTATAAAAACTTTATGGTCATTTTGTGTTAATTTTTAATCAATAAAAAATTCAAAATTAAAATTAAAAGTTAGTATTAAATATTAAAAATGAATTAAAATCATTAATTACTTTTAAAATTTATGAAACATAGACGTATATTTTTAATATTTTTATATGATGTAAAACTATTAAGTTTTTGTTTGGAAATACTGCGGAAGCCATGGAGGAAATTATGATTAAATCTTGAATACATTTTCTTTAAACCCCAAGAAGAAAATTTGCTAAGGAAGATCATAGTTCTAGAAATCGTTAGTAACTGAACTCTACAATAAGGTAATGATCTATTACGAACATGTCATAGAGAAATATGTCATAGAGAAACATGTCATAGAGAAACTTTTCTAGCGTAGACCACCTTGAAAGATAAAAGTGTAAGTGATCAAAGAAAGATTAGTTGTAAGCATGATCAACAGAATCCAGATAGGACAGCTTCTCTTATTTCTTCCTGATATAGGATATACGAAACAGCTATACTCTATTACCTGATTGTGAAAGAGGACAACAGTGAATGAGTAACATTTAAAAAACTTTCTTTTAAATACTTATACTTATGTTTACTAATGTGTTGAAAGGGTCTGTGGAAATAAAATCATCTACCAATGGTTCTTTTGTTTAGAAGACGCTACTTAGATTCTTTTTAGTTTTTCAGATTGGATGAGGAATTGGCAATCTGATTTAATAACTGCAGGTTGTATTTTGGATTTTGGAGGTATAGGTCTCTAAAAATATGAATATTGATGTTGACATTGAACATCTTTTTTACCGTACACACACATTCATATATATATATATATATATATATATATATATATATATATATATATATATATATATATATATATATATATATATATATATATATATATATATATATATATATATATATATTTGTATAATTTTCAGACAAAGGCGGGTGTTACGCATATGTGCGCAACGATATTCGATATTGTTTGCTCTTGTGTCTCTAATTTAGAGTCTACTAAATTCTCCACTTTTGCAATTCTATAACTAAATTTATTTGTTCTGTCTATTTATCTCCTAATCCTACTGAGTATTAAAAATTTTTAGACTATTTAAACTTCAAAATATAACACATTCTTTCTTATCCTTTCTCCAAAATCATCATATTAGGAGATTTCAAAGTTCACCACCACCAATGACTTTCATTTAGTTTTCATGATCCAGCTGTAGAACTCGCCTACCACTTTTCTATTCAGAACAACCTTGAGCAGTTGGTGCAACTCTCCCTAACCGTATTCCTGACCGTCTTAGTGATGAACCCAACATACTTGATCTATTTTTTAACTTCTTATCCTTCTCCTTATACTGTTAAACTCTTTACTCCTATGGGTTCCTCCAATCACCTTCTTATCTCTATTTCTTGTTCTGTCTCTTTAAGTCTTCCTTAAAAACTGCCCCGTTTCGGTGAGAAGACGTTTTTGGCACTTCGATATTTTGCACAAAAAAAAGTCAACTCTTGCTTTGCACCTTCCTCTTTCCCTCCTCTAGTATCTTCTGAAGACAAAAATGCTATTTTAACTTCTACCAAAGCTGAACTCTTCGCTCAAACTTTCGCCTCTAATTCCACGTTAGACGATTTCGGAACTTTTCCTCCACCTTCAACCCACTCCAACTCATTTATGCTTAAAATTGTAATTTCTTCTAAATACATCATTCCTGCTCTCTCGGAGCTTAACACTAAGAAGACGTATGGTTCTGATAGTATTCCTCTTATTTAATCCTGTCTGTTCTCAAAACTTGTGCTTCTGAGCTTGAATTCTGTTTGGTAAAATATTTCGTATCCATCTTTCTACTTTGACCTTCCCTTCCTGCTGGAAATGTGCCCTCACTCAACCTGTGACGAAGACGGGGGACAAAGCTTTTTAATATTCTCGAGGTTTCTATTTCTTGTGATATTTCTTAGACGGATCACTTTACGTCTCTATCTAAACAAGCATTAAAGAGGTTGGGTGTTCAGAAGTGCCCTCAGAATATCTTCTCGATACCACAGTTACTTGCTCATTATATGAGTGTTGTTCACCCCTGTATGGAGTATACCTCACATATCTGAGGTGATTCCACTCATACAACTCTCATTGGAAAGGTGAAGGCTATGGTTTTACGCCTTATCAACTGTTCCGCTCTCCCTAATTCTCTCCAGTCTCTTTCTGCCTTTCGA
>SEYY01021472.1:22500-27500 GCA_009176605.1 Armadillidium nasatum
CTGAGATCAGGGATAAATTACCAACAGAAGAATCTACTTAGAAATATTAGAAGAAGAGAGAGGAGAGAAAGGAAGAGTGGGAGGGAGAAGAGAAAGGAAGAGAGGGAGGGAGGAGAGAAAGGAAGAAAAGAGAGAGAGAGAGAGAGAGAGAGAGAGAGAGAGAGGTGAAATATAAGAGTAAAAGAGCATAAAGTAATGCTTTTTGAGTTTTATTAAGAAACGATTAGATATATTTTTTTTTTTGCATAAAGATAGACTGAAAATCACTATTAAAGTAAGGTGGAAAAATGCAAGAAGGAAAACAAAGATTTTTTAAAGTGTATCTTGCTCTGTTATAGGAATCGCCTCGATCTTTCTGGTTACTAGCGAACATTATATTATATTATATTATATTATATTATATTATATTATATTATATTACATTAAAATCTTTATGAAATTACTTTAAAAATTTACTAACGAAAATAAATAATTGGTAAATAATTTGAAGCGCCTAACTACTGTAATTAAGTGAAGAGAATGAAATCATAGACAACAAATAATGATATAAACCAACCTTGACACATAGTTTGTAAAAGAGCATGAATATAAAAGTGAAAGGAATCATAACGAGGGGAATGAGGGTAAGAACCCAAGACAAATAAAGTGTCCAGAATTTGTTTTCTCTCCTGTCTTCATAAATAAGATCCTCCCAGTCGATGGCTGTGAATATCAACAAGACCTGAAATAGAGGGGAAAAATTGATATTTTGACCTGAAATAGGGGAAAATTGATATTTTGACCTGAAATAGGGGAAAACTGATATTTTGACCTGAAGTAGGGGAAAATTGATATTTTGACCTGAAATAGGGGAAAATTGATATTTTGACCTGAAGTAGGGGAAAAATTGATATTTTGACCTGAAATAGGGGAAAAATTGATATTTTGACCTGAAGTAGGGGAAAAATTGATATTTTGACCTGAAATAGGGGAAAAATTGATATTTTGACCTGAAATAGGGGAAAAAATTGATATTTTGACCTGAAATAGGGGAAAAATTGATATTTTGACCTGAAATAGGGGAAAAAGTTGATATTTTGGGGAAAAAAATTAGATTTTAATATTTTAATTTTTTTTTTTTTATTTAGCCAAGGATTTAAAATTTAAACTAGATTTTATCTAGAGTCATTCATTTGCTCTTATGTAGTAAATATTTTTTTAATTTGTTTGGTAGAACAAAATATTTATTTGCTTTTTAAAGGCAATAAATATTTTATTGTAAGAAACTCTACTGATTTCGAACTATTTTCAAAGCATTTATTGCTAGATAAAAAATATACGAAATTTTTTTCAATATTTTATCTTTAAATTATTGAAAAGTCAACGCAATATTCTAAATAAACATTTTATTATTACTATTATTATTATTATTATTATTATTATTATTATTATTATTATTATTATATTATTATTATTTGTGCAGAGTGCAAAGGGGGGGCTCCATTTCGCGTTTGTTCATGAGCTTTCTCTCTGCGATTTCTTTTTGTACCGTCGGGGTTCGAATCATCATTTAGCTGACTTGAAATTATTAAGGTTCATACCACGGTGGTTTTGTGGTTTTATTACTTAATCATTATTATTATTATTTTTATTTTTATTATTATTTTATTATTATTATTATTATTATTATTATTATTATTATTATTATTATTATTATTATTATTATTATTATTATTATTATTATTATTATATCCAAAAACTATATTTCAGCATTTCTTTTAATTTATAATATCATAGTTTTTTTCTAGCCTCCTGAATATATTTCATCGAAGTGGAGAAAACTTTTTGAAAACAATTCTTTAGTAAAATAAAACAATTGTTTTAGTGAAGTGTCTGAGCTTATATATATATATATATATATATATATATATATATATATATATATATATATATATATATATATATATATATATATATATATATATATATATATATATATATATATATATTAAAATAATTTTTTTTTTTTTTTTTATTTTTATAATTTATTTTAATTTATTAAATTTTAATAATTTAAAATTATTATAATAATAAATAATAATAATAATAATAATAATAATAAAAATAATAATAATAATAATAAAATAATATAATAATAATAATAATAATAATAATAATAATAATAATAATAATAATAATAATAATAATAATATAATAATAATAATAATAATAATAATAATAATAATAATAATAATAATAATAATAATAATAATAATAATAATAATAATAATAATAATAATAATATATAATATATAATAATAATAATAATAATAATAATTTCATTATTATATCATATTATTTTATATATTATATTATATTATTATTTTAATATTACTGTATACATTATAGGAGAGAAATTATAAGCCACAAAAAATGAGAGGAGAATGCCCTAACAGGATTTTTAAGAGAACATTCGCAGATCAATATTGGTAAAAGACTTGCTTTGAGATCCTTTTATACAAGCCGTTGAAATGTATCTCTGGCTTTTCAAGTTGGTGAACTGCTTTCAAATGGAGAAAGTGAAAATGTTGTATACCGGTTTAATTGTTCGAAGAGAAGACGTAACACTATTTCGTGGGCTTAAAAAAGGAAAAGTTATTAATTAATTAAGTCAAAAAATTCCAAAAATGAGTTGTTAATGGTAGTAAGTACAACAAATTGTGCTCTATGCAGAGCAAAACGAACTAAGTCCTACCCCTTATAGCTCATTAGCAATGAAATTTTCACAATTCTTAAGTCCATTGCACATGCAATGTTTTCAGACTTTAAAAGAAAAAGAAGAAGAATAAGAAGAGAAGAAGAAATGAAATCGTCACAAATTCTTAAGTCCATTACACACAGAATGTTTACAAACTTTAAAATTGATTTATTGCGAAACCACTTTTTTTGGATTTTATACCTTTTCCTTGTAAGCCCACGAATTATATCGGATACACAACAAATACTCTTGGCAAGAGTGTCGTAATATAGGTACAAGCCGAGAAAAGTGTTTCAACACTTCTAAGAGGATCATGGTAAGGTTCCGGACAGAGTCATAAGAACGTGTCTTAAAGTATTAATGGAAAAGAGTAACATTTACGAGCTTTAATTTTCCTAGTCGTTGCGTTTGATTAAGAATAGACCAGAAATCAACGTAAAATACAACGAGATGTTGAATTTCTTAAATATTTCCAAGTACTTAAAATCTAAAGGTCATTTAATATAGCTTTATTGCTTAAAAGTGGATAATTTTTTTTAAAAAATTTTACTATAAAATTTTATTATCATATAATAATTTTTAATAGTAATTTTTTGCAATTTGTCATTTTAAATAAGTAAGTTTGGGTACTTTACTAAAGCAGATGTTTTATTTTACTCAAGAATTGTTTTAAAAAATAATATTTCTCCAGTTTGAAGAAATAAATTTAAGTGAGTAGAAAAGCTGTGAAATTACACTTATTATTATTATTATTATTATTATTATTATTATTATTATTATTATTATTATTATTATTATTATTATTATATATTATTATTGTTATATTAAATGTTTATCCTATACTTTAACATGGGTTTGTAAGATTATTATTGGCCAAACCATTATATTAATTATTATTATTATTATTATTATTACAATTATTATTAAAATAGACTTACAAGAATAGTAACTGGGGCGACAAAAATCCAACAGACTTTCCAATACATAGATGGTTCCCTTTCCAAAATGAAATTCAAATCTCTGGAGAATCTTCGTACTCCGTAAAAACACTGAAGAGATACAATTTCGATAAGGGTTATTAGGAGTACATTAGGGCCTATGATTGCAGAGCCGATGATGTTGTGGATATACAAACCAGTCTGTTAACAGAATTTATATTGTATTAGTATTCTATAAATTTATATAGTGTAACCTGTTTGTTTGAATATATATTACAAAAAATAGTTTAATATTGAAAGTGGGGTAGAGTATAGTGAATTTTTAAAGGACCCTTAATTAATTAATATAAAATAAATCATAATTAATTGAAATTTCTGTACATTTAATCATTTCCATGGAATTCTTTTACCTGCCAATAATAATTATTATGAAAAAAAAACAAGTCTCCTAATTGGTAGTAATATTAATTAATTTGATTTTCAATTTTTTTTTAAAAGGAATATTAATTTTGGAAAATGATTATAGACTTTTTTTAGTCTGACTAACCGATGAAAATAGAGGAATACTTAGAAGAAATAGTGGAAGGAATCAATGAGAGAGCAGCCAAGTATTTTCTTCTTCTCAGTTTAGGCAAGGCATCATAAACAGCTGTCAAAACCGTTTCTATTAAGGAGAACTGGAAAACACAATTGATATTTAACATAAAGAATAAATTACCTATAAAAAAAAGAGATGATTCCCTGAGAAAAAAGTATAGTTATTTATACTGATATTAAATTTGAATTCCAATATTATAAAAAGGATCTTTTTAATTGAATTGGAATATTATAAAAAAGGATTTTAAAAAAAATATATAAATTGCAATATTATAAAAAATAATTTATTAAATTTTTTTTTCTTAATCCAAATGTATTAACTTCTTAATATAAAATTTATTTTTACTGTAAAAATAGAATCATTGTACTCTGGAAACTTTACTCAGTAATTATATGTATACCTGGGAGTGAAGACCAAACGACAACAACATGAAGAAGAAGAAAGCTGACCACACATGAGGATACGGGAAGAGCCTTGCAATAACGTCTGGTATAAACACATAAACAATTTCTATTCCTGAAACTGTAATAATAAAAATAAAAATAATAATAATAATAATAATAATAATAATAATAATAATAATAATAATAATAATAAATATAATAATAATATAATATATATAATATATATAATATATATATATATATATATATATATATATATATATATATATATATATATATATATATATATATATAATATATATATATATATATATATATTATAT
>SEYY01021472.1:42500-45000 GCA_009176605.1 Armadillidium nasatum
ATATATAATAAAAAGATCTTACCACCCCCATACTGAGCCATCAACTGTGGAAACCTCCAAAGGCTACTGAAGGCAATCGGGGCTCCAAGACAAGACATGTAATACTCGAGTCTGAGAGTCCAATTTCCTCTTTCTTCTTTGAAAACTTCTTGGAAAATTTCTGTCACTTTTCTCGCCATATTTTCGTTGTTTTCTTCCCTTGAAGATTTGCTCTCCTGTTCAAAAATAATATATCTCTATGTTTTATTCTATATATATATATATATATATATATATATATATATATATATATATATATATATATATATATATATATATATATATATATATATATATATATATATATATATATATATATATATATATATATATATATATATATATATATATATATATATATATATATATATATATATATATATATATATATATATATATATATATATATATATATATATATATATATATATATATATATATATATATATATATATATATATATATATATATATATATATATATATATATATATATATATATATATATATATATATATATACTATTATTTATTTATGGTTGTTATTTATAAATTTTCTTCCTTGTTTATTTATTATTGATTTATTTAGTTTTTTATTTAATTATTTAAGTTCATTCTTATTTTAATAAATTATTAGTAAATTATTATTATTATTATTATTATTATTATTATTATTATTATTATTATTATTATTATTATTATTATTATTATTATTATTATTATTATTATTATTATTATTATTTATTATTAATATTATTATTACTATTATTAATTATTATTATTATTATTTTCTTATTATTATTATTATTATTATTATATATTATTATTATTATTATTATTATTATTATTATTATTATTATTATTATTATTATTATTATTATTATTATTATTATTATTTATTGTGAAAAAATAAATTTCATTTTCATTTCAGTGAAAGTGAAAAAACATAAAACATTAAAAATAAATAAATAAAAATAAGAATAAAAGTTCTCAATAAACTAGAAAAAATTTTTTTATTCAGAAATTTTGAAGAAAAAAATAAAAAAGAAAAGAAAAAAAAGACCAAAATAAGACAAAAAAAATTAAATTAAATTTGAAATTGCTTTTTCAGTTTATAAGGGAAACTCTTGCATTAAAATTATAAATTAAAATTAATTATCATCTCTTTTATTTTTTATAATTACTATAAAGTAATTAAAATAATTAATCAATTAATTTAATAAGATAAAAATTATTTGAAAACAGATTAATAATTAGAATTTAATTTGAACTTTTTTAATTTAGTGCTAATTTAAATATACACATGCAAAGACATACACACTTACACACATATTTTAACACACACACACACACACACACACACACACACACACACACACACACACACATATATATATATATATATATATATATATATATATATATATATATATATATATATATATATATATATATATATATATATATATATATATATATATATATATATATATATATATATATATATATATATATATATATATATATATATATATATATATATATATATATATATATATATATATATATATATATGCAGTATATTAATGAATATTTGATCTGCGAGATTGTTAGGCAGACTTCAATTATTACCTTATATATATATATATATATATATATATATATATATATATATATATATATATATATATATATATATATATATATATATATATATATATATATATATATATATATATATATATATGAGAGAGAGATAGAAGAATTTTTCATGTCAGAAGGATTCGAAATAGAATTCTTTTATTTTATTTGCCCATAACTATTAGGGAAGAACTGAAATTGACAGATATAAATGATTTATTTATTTCTTTCATCAGCATATGCGGAATGTTGGAAAGATTTTGGAATTTTAATTTTAAAATTCGATGCAAATTTTCTAAAACTGAAAAAATTTTTTTTTAAAAACGAATATATATATATATATATATATATATATATATATATATATATATATATATATATATATATATATATATATATATATATATATATATATATTATATAATTATTTTTTTTTTTTTTACTTAATTCTTTTTTCTAAACCTTTCTTCTCTCTCTCTCTCTCTCTCTCTCTTCTCTCTCTCTCTCTCTCTCTCTCTCTCTCTCTCTCTCTCTCTCTCTCTCTCTCTCTCTCTCTCTCTCTCTCTCTTTCAATATATATATATATATATATATATATATATATATATATATATATATATATATATATATATATATATATATATATATATATATATATATATAAATATGTGTGTGTGTGTGTGTGTTTGTGTGTGAATGATATTAAACCTGTGAGAATATGTTTTTTTAATTACTGAGTGTATCAAAGGGCAATGATGTTATTTCCTTGAATCTGTCTCACAAAAATCAATTAATGTTAGATCAAAAGTTTCTCACCGTTTT
>SEYY01021473.1:17500-32500 GCA_009176605.1 Armadillidium nasatum
TGACTCATTCACAGTCTTGAAAACAAAAGATTTTCTAAAATTTCCTTAATATTATTGACGTCTTTAATAAACTTTCTCTTAAATACCTTATCTTGCATCTCAATTCAAAAAAAGATTTTAATGTGTCGTTAAATTCCAAAATTTTAGGAGAAAAATAAAATTTAAATCTTATATACTAATTATTTTTAAATTAAAATAAAATTTACACGCTAAATTTAAAAGCAAAATTTTTTTAAATTAGGAATCATTTTTAACATTATTAAATGATAAATTTTATTCTTAATTTAAAAATTATAAATTATAATTCCTCATTAAAATTTAATGATTAAGAAATCTTTTAAAATTTTTAAAAACCCATTTTCTTAATCTCTTCAAAGATATTTTCACTCTTTGAATAAAATTTCTCTAAGGAGAAATTTACTGATAATTTTTTGTCTAGAATATAAACTCCACGAAGAAGATGCAGCATATGAAGAATGTACAATTCGTTCCTACGAACATTCTGTTCACGACTGTAAACATCGTCAAAATAAAAATGTGTTTTATTTTTTAATGTAAAATTTTTGTTGAAAGATGAATCAACAAGTTAGTCCTCAAAATCCCACGTCTTGATAGGTGAAAAATGAATCAACAAGTTATTCTTTTTTTTTTTTTTTTTGTGGTGATATGAGCAGTGAGCCTCTTTTATTCTTCTTCCATTCACTCAAAATTAGGTTTTACATACAAGTTGCATATGTCGCATAAACCTCATCGCTAAAACAATATTTGACAGTATTAAGTTTAGGTTTAAAGACAATTTAAACCTTTTATAAACAAGGGAACACCATTTTTTTGTGGAATATATAACTAAACTTAAAATCAATAATTTTTTCGATACCTTTGACCAAGATTTTATTTTTCAGTGTTTTCTTCTGATTTTGCAATCTATTTCGGTAACTTATACTTCGAAATCCTTTCTTAAGGTAGGAACACAACAAAGTCATTTGGAATGACTATAGATTTGCCCAATTTTGCTTATGTTAAATTGTGCATGAGATTTTCAAATCATGTAAAACCATTGTTAGCAAACTTGTGTCTGAACGAAAATAAATTGCTGCTATAGTATATGCTCAACAAATTTGAAGATACAAATGCATAGCACACAAACATTTGTCTACTGGCCCTACTGCAGTATAAAATACAATGATTGACTCATGTGTTTGAAGATGTTTCGATAATTCATGAAGATATAAGTGAAAGATTCCCTAGAAATATCCATTCATTGAATAGAGCGATGTCGTTACGAGTATACTTAAAAATATCAGACCAGTGACTGATAGTGCAGAAATAATTTCACCTTTGTTAACCGCAAACTTTAGGAGCACAAAATTAGACGAAAACCATTGTCCAGATGCATGTGACGAGACTCATTATAATATCCCAACAAAAGATTTAATCTGAATGCATATAATAGCATATAATACAACTCCTTTGCGAAATTCGTAACTGCACATTTCATTTATACCTGTTTTTACTATAACATCAGGAGTGTTTATAGTTCGTGCATTGCATGTCTGTCATAATGAAAGTAGTGAATATAATGACATTAAAATTTTCTTCCAGTATAATATATATATATATATATATATATATATATATATATATATATATATATATTATATATATATATATATATATAATATATATATATATATATATATATTTATTATTTATTTTTTTCTTTTTCTTCTTTTCTTCTTCTTCTTCTTCTTCTTCTTCTTCTTCTTCTTCTTCTTCTTTCTTCTTCTTCTTCTTTTCTTCTTTTTTTCTTTTTTTTCCTTTTTCTTCTTTCTTCTTCTTCTTTCTTCTTCTTCTTCTTCTATCTAACATATTTTCTTAATTATATATTCCTTTATGTTTACTTCGCTTCTTTTCTTCTTCAATAAAGGAGAAGAATGTATTATTTTATATAAAGTATATTAAAATTTTGTCTCTACGTCAACATAATTTTCTCACTTTGTCATTTTTATAAACTTGAAAATTTTGTGTGGAGGCAAGTCAAAATTCTTAATTTTATTTATACTTATATGTATGTATGTATGTATGAATGTATGTATGCATGTATCTATTTTGGTATTGATGTATGAATGTATGTATGTATGTTTGTATGTTGTATGCATGTATGCATGTATGTATGTATGTAGATAATGATGATGTATGTTTGTACTGTATTTTTGTTTTTATTTTTTTATTTTATTTTGAAAAAAAAAAAAATTTTTTTCATTTTATTTTTATTATATAATTATGTATATTCTATTTTTGTTGTATTTATTTATTTTTTATTCCATCATTTTGTTATTCTTTTCCTTTCCATTAGTTTATTTTTGTTATTTTATGTTACATACTTCTCCTTATTATCTGGTTTATCAGTAGTTAGTCGTCTCACCCGCTATACTGTGGGTACTGTACACCTGGTGGTATTGGTAGCCACCGGCGTACGTAATAACATACGATGGGCGTTTACGGTGCCCAGTGCGGGGCCCTCGGATTGCTAAGGCTATGGCTATAGTAGCGTCAGGTGAGCGGAATTGATATAGGGTAGCGGGTGCTGGACATACGTTAGTAGGGTAGGTAGGGTGGAGACGGTAGTACTGAGGGTGGGTATAGTAATTTACAAATCGGTATTTTTGGAGTTGAAAGTCAAAATTCTAAGGCTCTGATTTTATACATGATGGTATCCTCATTAGGTAGGTATGTTTTACGTAGGGCTCCCGGTATTTGGAGGTGCGTATGATGGGCTTAGATGAGTTTAGGGTGAGTATACGAGGGTATGTAGCTATGATGGGGGAAGAAGTGTATGTGGTATGCCGTAATATATTATATGTAGTAGTATATTAGTGTATAATACGGTTGAGTGATAATTATAGAGGATGGGAACAAAATAGATTAAATGCGTATAGTGATGATATACTGAGTGGTAATGTAGTAGTATGATGATAAGGTTACCGTACTATAGGAGGTGGGAAGTGAGGCGGTGGGGGTGGTAATAGAGTAGTGATGAGATAGGAATGTGATGGAGAATGATATCGAGGGTAAGGTATATAGGGATGATGAGTAGTAAGAGTACGTATAAGTATATGGAGTATATGGGTTAATAAATGTGTATAAAACCGGGGGGCCCATAGTGTAAGAGGACGGTAATAAAGGTAATGTATGCGTATAGGGTGAGTAAGTATATAGTAAATATAGGTGAGGCGGGGAAGGGTAGAATATGACTAGTTAGTTAGAAATGAGAATAAAATGAGCAGCACTAGAGAGAATATATGATAGTAAGGTAGGCGGAATGAGTTATATTAGGGATTTTTGAGATGGTGAGGCGGGGGGAAGGGGTACTGGGCCTGACTGCCATTTGTTCCAAGACACGAGCCTTAGTCGTCTATATGCAATCTATGTGTGGAGTAGAGTCTTTGTGTCACCACGAAGAACCCAATAATTAGATAAAGACCGACGAGCAGAAGATAGGTGAGCAGGGCATGACTAGAGGGAAGAGAGAGGTCTAGTTAATAACTTTCTGAAGATAGAGAAAGATGGTGAAAGGGTTAATAAAAGAGTAACAAATGTGTAGAAATGGGTAGAAGCGATTAGTAAGTTAGTTTGGGTTCGAATGTACTAATTAGTATAGTTTATAAGATAATTTTATCGTACATAGTATTAACCAAAAGCTGTAAATGTTAATTTTCAGGATATAATTAAATTCTAAATATATGTCGATTTTTAAAATAGAATAACATGAATAATAAATTAAAACTTATTTCTTTAGTTTTATATATATATGAATTATTGGGGGCAATCATATTTATGAATGCTTGGATAAATTACTTATTACTAAGAATATTATTAAATATACTTGTGCTATGCTGGGGGTTAGGTCGGGGTTTATGATGAAGGACCGGCAAATTGGGCGTCGGATTACTTAGTCTGTATGATCAACATATTAACAACCACAAATATTGGTTCTTGTCTTAATATTTTATCTACTTTATGTTAAATTAGAAATTTCCAATCATTATTTTAATAAGTAATCAGAATTAAGAGAACTGGAATACTATCTATTTCATCAAACTGTTTTGAATAATCATGGTCTGTGGCATATAATAATAAAAAATTTATAAGAAATATTAGTTATAAATAAAATATATGAGAGATACCAATGATGTGTTGCGATATCACACGTAAGAAATCTATGAAAATACTCTTCGGCCAGCACATATACATAGGAAAAGATATCAAAGGTGGTGTACTCTGTAATTAAGCAATTGAAGTGCTGTAGATATTTTATGACAAAGCTAAATTATGTTCGATCTAATGTTCTATAGGATTTAATTAATATTCAGGTACAGGAACTTTTGATGTCATATGTTAGATCGTTAAGATTTCAATCCAAGTTTAGTGGCTGTTTAATGTAGAATTTAACAAATAACAATCTGTATTTTAATTTGATTAATAATATAGAAACGTACGCAGTTCATAAGGATTAAATTAAATTATTGAATGTCGATCACTTATTGGTTTAATGATAAATAATAAGCCATAATGGTGGAGGTGCGAGGGTTGCCCTAAATAGTGCCTAAAAATGTGCATATTCTTTTCGTAAAGTTTTTCAGTATTTTCCCTAGGGGAGATTTGGGCTCTCTCAGTATCGACTCAACCGTGAAAGTATGTTACTTTTATGTCTGCAATTATATTCGTCGCTTCTATCTTTTTCTTCACTGTTTCTCATAGATGTCGTATTATGATGCAATTTGTTTGATAGATACCGTTCATGAATTAAGACACAAGATTTTGTTACATAATAATTTAATTATTGGTATCCGTAGATGGTGCTGTATATTGGTGATAACGGTCATATTCCACTATCCTCTCATATTGCTGATTGAATATGCCCTCAAGATCGACTTTTACTTTTATTGTATTTGACAGGAGATTCTTTGATTCACTGTTAAATTTAATATGGGATGTCTAATTATACCTCTATACTCTTTTTATAGTTAAATAAAAGTGTTTTCTATTTATATTGTAAATTGTAATAACATATTACTTAACGGATATATCATTTAATAAAAAAATTAACTTTATTAATAGCAATATATAAAATATAGTATTATAAATTATCCTGGCAATAAGTAAAAAATTTAAATATATTTTAATTATATTTTAGACTATTTTTGCACGTTTGTATAAGTCTGAGTGCTTCAATGTATTTCTGTTAATTCTTTTGGCCCTAGTCTTGAAATAACATGAATTATAATTTTTTCTGCTAATGAGTAAAAATAAATTTGACAGTATTAATATATTCCATGTTTATTTTATATTAAGATAATGTGACTCTTAGAAGCTTTTTATGATAATTCTCAAGAATACACATTTCATACAACTAAATGGCGCAATTGCTATTTTAAAATAACATACCTTCATACATATTATACGAAAATTTTTTTATATTCGCTGTGAGTATTACAATATATGTATTATGACAAGCAACTTCTTTATTAGTATAAACTGAATTCCCTTTCTGTCTATATGCAAGACTTTCTTGAGAAAACGCTTTAGTGATTATTTTTTTTACATTAATTAATTGATAGTTTCTTACTCCTTTTGTTAGTTGTGACTCGTGTTCGTATTATAAGAAAATGAATCGAATTTATTATGATTATTTACATTGGTTTAGATTAGTTATTATTTTGGTATAACGAATCTGCATATTTTTTGGTTGAATATTGGTATTATTCTATTAAATGTTTAATAAAGGCTTTAATAAAATGAATTGTTAATTAAGAGTAATAGAAGATGGAAGTATCTAAGTAGATTAAACACCTAAAAAAGTTAAAATCTTTTGGTGTACACCTTAATTTATTCTAGTTACATATTAAAGTCTTTTTAAATATTATAACTTACATAGAATTATTTGCCTATATATTTAGGTTGGCTGTTTCAGTCCAAATGTATATGATATATTCTTTGTGATTATATTGTAATGTTTTGCATATATTGACAAGCCAATTTTTAGTGTAATTCTGAGCTTTTCTTGTATGTTAAGTCAGAGTTAGATGTTAAATTACGTGCCTGTTGAACCATTCATTGCAGTGAAACTAGTTGATGGAATTGATTGGATTGTCACCTGTTTGGTTGAGACCAAATAGCGTTCCATAGTACCGATAATGCCTCACGTAGATTAAAAGTTTTGTCTCTATAGTCTATTTGTCGCTTTATTTTGAAGAGCAGTTTTCACAGCAAAAATTTGTTTTTTGTTGTTCTGTGTGGAGCATCTCTCGATAAAAGTTATATTTTCTATCGTAACCTATGGCTCGAATCTTAGTTATAATATTCCCCTAAGCATGCTTGAAGATATGAACAGATAAATTAGCATAGCAATAATTTGAAACAGATTTGACAGAGATATAGCTGTCATAAAGAGAAGCATAAACGAGAGTGATTATTACTATTGTTTTTCGTCTTCCAAGGGGATAAATGGATTTACTCGTAAGTAGTAAATGTCGAGATATTTAACAAAAAAAATATGTTAGAATTGAAGGATATAACATAGTCTTATGTAAAATGGAATATGGCCTGATATATATGAAAATATTACACCTTATTATTCATATATATTACATATAGTTAATAATTATATGAACATATATATATCAATTGTGTCTTGATTTTTTGCACAGACACAACACACACACTACAACATATCAAGCTACTACGAGCAAACACTTATAATATTTATAAAACAGTGTAACTTTTAAAAGCGCAAATAATAAATTGTAATAATAAAATTATATACATCATAAATAATATAATATTCTAATAATTACATTTTCCACGCTATTTTTCGTCGCTCTTTTATTATTATAGAGTATTATTCGTTTATAATTTGTTTTCGCTAATTATAAGTATTATTAATATATATATAATTAATATATATATCATGATTGTCTATAGTAATTAAAATTTCTTGTAGTGATGATAGTATTATATAATACATTTACGACTGAAAAAAATAATAAGTTGTTATATAGAAAAATAATGAAAATAATACTTTCCTATATGTTGATCAAGATTTATAGAGATATTTAGATATTTATACTAAACTAATTTAGAATTCTATCTATAGGTATCAATGATCATTATATTCTAATGGGGGATATTACATTCATTTGTCCTTAATATTGTTAGTGTTTTTATATAAGATAAATGATTTCAGTAGTAACTTTATTTATTGTTATGGACTGGTCTCACAACATGAACGTTGGTGTTGCATTTTAACTTCTGTTTTTTCTGGCCGTAAAAAAAGACTATTTTCCTTAATACCATTTACGAAAATTAATTATTAACGTCTTACTCACTTCCTTGCTGGTTCTGAACTTATGTACTTCACAACCAACTAATAAAAGAATACACTGAAATGTGGGTTAATTATGGTAATGAGCGGTGATTCTATGAGCGGAGCGTAGACCTGAATAAGACCTCATATTTAAATATGTATCCAAACTTAAAAATAATTACTGATTTGGGCCCATTAGGTTTTCTCGCATTGATCTGCTTCTATATAAAACATATGTTGCATTTTTACGCTGCGTTGATCACTTAACCTCTATAAGTTAGGACAAGCCTGCTCTGTACAGGTGAAGTTAATAGTGTGATTAAGGTATATGTGATGTTCTAACACACACAAATAAAACGTATTTTTCCTATGGTGTATTAAACAATTAAAATGTTTCATCATAGTAGGTGTTGGATCAGTAATAATAACCGTACTATACCATTTGTCGCACCAGGCTTCCTAGATTTGTATTAATTAAATACAAAAACGTATCTTAAGTTTACAATGTCCATGCAAACAACCTTCTTCTCTGGTCTCGTTCTTATGTTGGTTTTACAGTATTCCATAATGATTAAAAGGATAAGAACCCCGTAAACACTACTGCCCAAAAAAGTTTGAATTCTCTAGCTTAAACAAAAAACAGTCACAAGAGAGCGGTCGAAAAAAACCTCATAATAAAACTAATCATATAAGCTAAAGTGCAAAAAAAACCTCTCCCCTTAAATCTACATAAAATAAAAACAAATGCATTAACAAATTCATGTAAGAATAGATTTTATTAAAATTTAAATTTATTCTAGCAATAGATTATTTTGATCGTGCTTCTACCTGGCCGAACAATACCGCGCGACAAAATCCTTGTGGATAATTTTATATATAAGTATAGACAACATATAAACATGTTCAAGGAGTACTAATCTTTAAAAAACACCACATTAAGAATTTAATTAAACTCGCAAAGTATATGTGCATCCTTGTAAAATCAGCAAATGATCGTATTCCACTGTTAGTGTCTCTTTGAATCTGATGAATAAAATATATCGTTGCACAATTCACCAACTTCCACTTGATTCCCTTTACTAAACTCTCAAATATATATGAAGAACAACAACCAAAACAATACATTTGTCAACTCAAGTACGATAATGTAGAGCCAATGTCTATAAATAACGAAAATCATAGAACTTCTGCCAGTCGGCAGCAGAGCATGTTATAGTCCAGTATTACATTTTAACCACCTGGCATTATCTCAAAAAAAAATAATACTATTATATGCCTATGAAGTGCCTGTAATTTATCTTATCATCTGTCTAATAGAATCAGTCCTCACTGCTCCCTATAAAAGTGAATTACTTCACTAAACAAAGTATTAACTTTAAACTGTTTATACTTTAAACGCAGTGTGCAGGAATTCCTTAATAAAATATCAAACCTATCAACAATAATTCAAGTTTCTGTTAGTAGATAATAATGCATAAGACAAATAACTCACTCAAACCTAAAAAAATACCCTTTGCTACTTACAGGTGCTCGAGCATAAAGCACGACTATGTATTAAATATTCTACTCCAACTACATACTTCTTAAATAATCAAGTACAAAATAGTGAGTGTTTAACCAATTAAATTATCTACTACCAGAATCGGACTATCATAATGATAAAGATGTTATATTTGTGTTCGTTTTAAAATGGATCATATACATTCGAAAGATTGGCTAATTTGGATGCCAAATCAATTCTAAAAATTTAAAAAAAATTGCGATGGATTCTTATTTAAATGCATTACGGTAGTTTCAGGTTAAATTGATCCCAAAGTTTTATAGTATATTAGTAAAATGTTTTATTTATATCGATAATATCAATCATTCTATATGTTCAGTTTATAATATAAATAAAAACATCAGTAAATTAATAATAACTGTATATTCTCTTGATCTTAATATATTTTTATTGAAATTATTATTAATTTAAGCAACTATTATCATTTGAATTATATGCTTTGGATGACTAGTAGCTTAAGATAAATAATTTATTATTTATTCACATTTATTTATTAGACGTGTTTTATTTAACTATTATTATGCAAAAGTGTAAATTACCAATTGCTATCGGAGCTACTTTTTGTTATATTTATGAATTTATCAAATGGATATTTGTTTTAGTTTTTTTTCGAGTTTAATAAATATTGTTGGTATACCCATTAATTATTATTTAGTTTTAATTAATACGTTGTGATTTATTAATTTTTAACTCATTGATATATGCTGGTTAAATTTGATATTGTTAGTTATTATTGATGTATTATTATTATTACCATTTTAAACTAACTTTTCAGCAAAAAAAAAAAATAAAAAAAAAAAAAAAAAAAAAAAAAAAAAAAAAATATTATTATTAATTTTATTTATATATTAATTATTATTTTCAATTAAATTTATGTCGAAATACTTATATGCTCGATTTTTTATATTTATATACGACAACCTTATTTAGTTCTAATTCTTTTTATCGTGGTTGCTCTAACATCTAGCGCAAGTATGTGTAGTTGCGTCTTATTTGTAGTATTTTCTCATTGCAATATTAAGATATTCAGGAGTTAGAGGTCTTACAGCAGTTATTAATAACGTACTTCATTGTCATAAAGATATACCAAAGTTTTTATTTTAATTCCAATACTTCATTTACATCCTTTGGAGTTATATTAAAGATATTATATATATTTGAACTCTAGGTACTCACTATCGGGGATGTCTCATGCACAAAATTTGTATGTCTCTATATATAATCATATATTTGTGTCTAATTTATTCTCAGTGTATTTTAATTTTTTCATTATCTTAAATTTTTTATTTTATATTTACATTTATATCACACTATTTTATTTATTCACTGTGACTAAGGTTATTTTTTTTATTTATTATATTTATATTGTTATCATTGAAAAATTGATATATGTCGTTGTGTATTAGATTAAGCATTTTTATTACAACTGATTTTATTATTATTATTATTATTTGTCTTATCATAGTATTTGTGTTATATATTTATATTATTAATAGATTATAACTAATTATTTATTTTCACTTATATATTATCACTGTTGTATTAGGTGTCGTTTATTATTATAGCTCCATATCTATTGTTAATATTATTTATGTTGTTTCGATATGTTGAGAGCAAATTTCTCGCTCCATTGTTTATTGATTACTGAATTTTGTAGTAAAACATCATAAGTACGTCTTGTTTATTGTACTTGCGAGATGATTCAAATTTCTAACTTGTTACTCAGAATGTAAACCTATCATCAACTTTGTTAGTTATTAAGTGATAATATGGTGCTACTTTATATTCTATACAATTATTATACTATAAATAATAGTATGACTACAATTCTCACATTTTATTTCTGTTATATTACTATAGTATACATTTAGTGAAATTATATTTAATGTCCTTATAAAGTAAAATGCTTATATATATAATATTGATTTATATGTAATAGATATTTTTAATATTAATTATAATATTATTAACATTTTTACTATATTTGTTATCATAATTACTATACTTATTATCTTTATTATTATTAAAACGTGTTTTCTTTGGATTTCAACAATTAATATATTATCTATTATAATAGAGCTCATAAATTAGTATAAATGAATAAAACTATAGTACGTTATATGTCAAAACATTAAGTAGAGATTATAGGGGTCTAGTTATAATAATTTATAAGATCGAAGCATGTGCATTTTATGTACAGTATGGGGTGGCCCATTAATTACAATTAAGTATGAGTCGCGAGTTTAAAGCATTGGCGTGGGGCTCAGAGTATGGAAGAACTCTCGCCTATAAAAGTGGTGCGTTGGTCCGCGTGTACCATGTGAGGCCAGTACCGAGAGCGTGAAATTTCCCAAAGGAGTATACTGACAGATCACGGGCGCGACAAATATTAATATCATTAATGTTATAAATTCTTAAGCTAGGTGGTTGAGTAAGAAGTACTGTGGGAGCCTGCCACGGTCTTTTTGAAACTTATAAACCTGGTAAAGTGGCCATTTCCTTAAACTAAAGTTGTTAGGATTGGGTAGTATATATCGGAGTTAATATATTGTATGTATTATTAAGATACTGCATTAGTATTTATATAGTAGTAGTAGGTATTGGTACTACTGGATAGTGTGGTAGGGATATATGATGGTAAATGGTAAAAAGTGGCGTGTGAAAAATGGAATAGGAATACGTACGTGTACTACCCTAGAGTAAATAGAACCGTTGTATTTTAAATCTAAGGCATTTTATTTATATTAAAAAATTAATAAATAATAATTTTATCAACCATAATTGGAGTATTTATTTAACTCAAATAATATAACTATAACAACCATAATTGTGAATCATTTAATATATATTAATATTATTATCTAGACTATGTTCTTTTTTTATAATATAAATCCTACTATTTTGAAAATATATTACACATATATAATCATATATATCACTTCGCCTGTGGACCAAATAACTTGTCACCATTTAACCACGATATCGTTTAAATATTACGAGAAAAGAGTCCTAAATAAAAGTTCATTCAATAAGGGTTGCCATTATATTTTGGATAGCCATTTTCCTTAGACAAATTTTAATTGTCTCAGAGAAGAAAAACTATGAGGAAATAAAACAAGATATATTAAGATTTCTTCATGGTTCATAGCCGCCTCTCAAATTTTTAATGGGAATTATTTTACTTTGGAATAATAAAGACTAAATATTTCTATAAGCCTAATATTACTTACGTTATATTTACCGCTTCAAAGATCGGCGTCTCTGGCGATAGGTCTCTTTTTTAAAAAAATTTCACGAATTGGAATAACTTAAATTTCGGAAATAAATAAGAAAATTGTAAAATATGTGAAATATATATAAATATATGGTGCTATGCATCAGTTAGGCTTGTATACAACGGCAATCTTCGGTCGTTCAGGTTAAATAAGTCGAATTAGGTTTGTTAGATCATCACTTATCGTACACCAAACATTTTTTTAAAAAATTTTTTTATATTTTACCAAACATTCGACAAGGATTCCAAAAATGTATCCTTTTTACGTAAGTTCGAAATATTATATATTATTATAATATATATATATATATATATATATATATATATATATATATATATATATATATATATATATATATATATATATATATATATATATATATATATATATATATATATATATATATATATATTAAGTATAAATGGTGGTTAAATTGTATGGGCCGATGTTGAATGTGAACCAACCTAAACGTCAAGTTTTTTACTGCATTTCATTTGACTTTTTTCAATTTCAGACTTACTCAATTTGAACCATGGAAAGATACACAATGTAAAGTAATTTGTGTTTTATTCAAAATCAACATCGGCCCTTAAAATTTAACCACCCTATTAGTTTAATAAAGGGTGGTTAAATTGGTATGGGCCGATGTTGAATGTGAACCACACCTAAATATCAAGTTTTTTACTGCATTTCATTTGACTTTTTTTCAATTTCAGACTTACTCAATTTGAACCATGGAAAGATACACAATGTAAAGTAATTTGTGTTTTATTCACATTCAACATCGGCCCTTAAAATTTAACCACCCTATATATATATATATATATATATATATATATATATATATATATATATATATATATATATATATATATATATATATATATATATATATATATATATATATATAATATATATATTAATACTTAATATTCTAATTTTATCATCAATACGTTTCCTTTCCATACTTTTTCCAAAAAAAAAAAAAAAAAAAAAAAAAAAAAAATTTAAAAAAAAAAAAAAAAAAAAAAAAGAAAAGTTATCCTCTAAATTCCTTTGACTCGTGAAGCCTTATAACGACTTCTCATCACTCGACGTCAATGGGAAACCTTTTATAAAAAGGCGTGTGCTAATATCTTTAGATTTTCATGGCTCGGAAAAATGAATTTCTGATAAAGTTCTTTTAGACAACCTATATTCCCCTTTTAGGCTCCGGAAAGAGTGTAAGTTTCGTAGTTTCGTCGATAATTAGATTGCAGTTACGCCTCTACAGTGTAAGTTAAATCTTCACATTTGTTTTTGTATTAAGTATCAGTTAATTAAAATTTGGAATGAATCTGAATTTCTTCAATATATTGATTGTTTTAGAGTTGGATCTCTGTATTAATTAAAGGTTTTGTTTACGTCTATACTCTGACTGCATAAAATACAGTATCAGTTAATTTAGAGGCTGCAGAGTTTTAGTTTCTTCCTTATTACATTTAGAGTGTTAGTTATATTTCTGCATTATTTAAAGTTTTTTTGATACGTAATCAGATTGATTTTGCATTATAACGGTAACATTTAAAAAGTGGTTTGAAAGAATTTTATTTTTCTTACGTCATTGATTTAAATTTTAATTCCGTCTATCATCGATTTGTTTTAATTACAGGGTGAGTTAATTATATATTGAAAATAGTCTTCTTAATGTCAATACATAAAGGATACCAGTAGAATGTACAGTCGTGAACAGAAGTTCGTTCCTATTAAGCTGGAAATAAATATTTATATAAAATAGGGATCATTTCAGATTCAGCCAATCACAGTTCAATTAAGCCCCGCTCAATGTTTTTATTTTTCTTTTTATTCAAAATAGAGCTTTTTATGAATGATTTCCATTTTATATAAATATTTATTTCCATCTTAATAGGAACGAACTTCTGTTCACGACTGTACCTTAAAATTCCATACTGTCGATCAGGGAAAATATTAGAAGAAAGTTTTGAAATCTTCCTGTTTAAGGATGGATTCACAGATAGCAAAGCAGCAATTGAATAATTGAAAGGAACTAGGAGAGAAAAAGAGATAAAAGAAAAATTAGTGTTAGTTTTGTTCTATTGCAAAATTAATTCCTACATGCCTCTATAAATTGAGCGTATTTATAGTCTTTTAATATTATTTAACTATTTTATTAAAATCATTTACATGTCACTGGCTTTTAAATATAATTATGAAGGGAAACTTCTCTAGGAATCAAACTCGTGACCCTCGCTGCGCAAATCTCATTCGTTAACGTATAAGCAGGGACATTAATATACAGAATGAATTTACTTTTAATAATGGCAGCATATTTTAAAGAATTTTCAGGGAAGTAAATAATTTTATAAAAAGTTATAAAACTATTAATTATAGCAAAAATTTTTATTTATGATTAGTTTTTCAATTTGATCTCTTCAGGGTCAATATATAGCACTATTAATATTATGATATTATTATTATGATTATTATTATTATTATTATTATTATTATTATTATTATATTATTATTATTATTATTATTATTATTATTTTATTTATTTATTATTATTTATTATTATTATTATTATTATTATTATTATTATTATTATTATTATTATTATTATTATTATTATTTTCTTATTTTATGGGTTTTAATTTTTATTATCTAAAAATGAAAAGTAAAAAAATAAGCTGTGAAATAAATATAAAAAGACAATAATTTACTTATTTTTTTCCAGAATGTATGTGCGTGCGAGCGTGTGTGCTTGTGTTAGTGAGTGTGTGAGTGCATGTTCGTCTGTA
>SEYY01021474.1:7500-22500 GCA_009176605.1 Armadillidium nasatum
TATATATATATATATATATATATATATATATATATATATATATATATATATATATATATATATATATATATATATATATATAATATTATAAATTTTTAAAATGTGTGTGTATGTATGCGTGCGTGTATGTACGTATGTGTGTCTATGAGTATATATACAAAGTTTTATTTGAAATTCTTTAATTATTACTATATGAACATGGTAATCTGAAATACCGAAAAAGTGCCTTGGACATAATCCCCAAATTATTTTGAGGCAGAAAGAGCTTATGATATTCATATTTTTTTTTTTTTTTTTTGGGGGGGGGTTTCAAGAATAAAAAATAGAAATATATGGTAAATTCTTATATTTAAATTATGATTCTTTCGGACAAATGAGGATTTGTGACCCATAATATTGATTAATGATATATACATAGATGCTCACGCCACAGATTACTAATTGGATTGCAATATTCACTCTATTTGATAAATTAGAACTTTTAATATTTATTATTCTTTATACAGTTGCAGAGTTAAATTTCAAAAGCTATAATTTCGTATTTTTCAGTTTATGATAAAAAACTTTAAAGACAACTTGAACTGTTAGATATTAAATAGTAATTAACCTTATAATTTACCAATACCTATTTTTATTTTTCACCTTCATATCTATAAGGTTTTATAATTTTAATCATACTGTAAAAGGTTGTAGGTAGAGAAAATGAAGTTCTGCTGTTTGGTTCATATGTGCCCTGATTAATAAGTTTTGTTTTATTTTAATTAACGCATACAACTAGATTGCTAATGGCAGAGATTTTTTAGTTTTTCAGCAGGCCATATATACCTTTCTATTATCTACTTTTAGTACATAGAACCTTTTGCAGTATCAACGATAATAAACTCTCCAGTGATTCTATTTTTGTAATTACCATACACACATTTTTATTTTATTTTTATTCTATTAAATGATATTTTAATTAATTTTATTCTTTTCTTTTTTATAAATTTCAGGTGAGTTTGATACTTCAAATCAAAGAAATGGAAATATTAGCTATAATTGTAAGTACAACTAAATAAAACTATTAATATTAAAACTACTCTTAGAACATGATCTAAATTTAGTTGTGTCAAAACCAGAAACGGAAAATCCTAACCCAAGGCCCAAGATTAAAGTTTATATATATATATATATATATATATATATATATATATATATATATATATATATATATATATATATATATATATATATATATATATATATATATATATATATATATATATATATATATATATATAATATATATATATATATATATATATATATATATATATATATATATATATATATATATATATATATATATATATATATATATATATATATATATATATATATATATATATATATATATATATATATATATATATATATATATATATATATATATATATATATATATATATATATATATATATATATATATATATATATATATATATATATATATATATATATATATATATATATATATATATATATATATATATCCTGTTAAGGGTAGATTCGAAAACTTTATAAAGAGTGAAGGTTAAAGAAATAGGACGAGAGTTAGAGGGTTGAGAAGGGTCCCCTTTCTTCGGCACAGGCTGAATGAGCGCACGTTTCCAGCAAGAGGGGAAGGTCGAAGTAGAAAGACAGAGACGAAATAGTTTACCAAGGCAGGGTGCGGTCTCAGAAACACAAGCTTTGAGAATTGCAGGAAGAGTATCATCAGGACCATACGCCTTCTGTGTGTTAAGCTCAGAGAGAGCAGAAATGACATCTTTAGAAGAAATTTCAATATTAGGCATAAATGAGTTGGAGGGGTTTGAAGGAAGAGGAATTGCTCCTGAATCGTCTAAGGTAGAGTTAGTCAAAAGTTTGAGCGAAGAGTTCACCTTCACTAGATGATAAAACGGCAGTTTTGCCATCAGAAGATACTAGAGGAAATACTATATATATATATATATATATATATATATATATATATATATATATATATATATATATATATATATATATATATATATATATATATATATATATATATATATATATATATATATATGCAAGACTTGTATTCAACTTAGGAGTAACTTTTAAGGCAGTTTTCTTATTTTTTTTATCACAATCCTTCGCATTTCTCGTCTGTCTCTGTCACCCAGTTTCGATTTATGTTCACGGTAGTTGTTATCGAATGACGTCTTTCCGGAAGCCCAATATGGGCTCGGGACTTTGGATATTGTATCTGGGAGCCAACAATTTTCCATCTTTGAAACTCTGCAAGCTTGGACAAACCTCGCTTGTACTAGCACACAATGTTGAACACAGTAATTCACGCTTCCTACCGACGCTATAAGTTATCTGTCACGCTTGATACACGAGTGATTGTGGCACCTCTTATTTTTCGGGAGGTAATGTGTGTTATATTTTCCTGTTTTTCTTTCTACTATTTATTTATTTTTTGTTCAACCTATATATATATATATATATATATATATATATATTATATATATATATATATATATATATATATATATATATATATATATATATATATATATATATATATATATATATATATATATATATATATATATATATATATATATATATATATATAATATATATATATATATATATATATATATATATATATATATATATATATATATATATATTATTAAAAACTTAAAATTATATATCAAGGTTTGTAGCTATGTGAACTTTAATAAATTTTCAAATAGTTACCTAAATTAATTTAACATGAATAGATAAAGTATTGCTGTATAGAATATTAATATATTTTAATAATTTAAATTAAAAGATATTATATATTTTAATAATTTCAAATTTTAGTACTTATAATTTTGAATTTTATTTTTATCGGATTTCCGGCCCATTCCTACTTTAATGTATACAAATTTCACTCTTTCTTCATATATTTGTTCACTAGGATTTTTCGAGCTCTGAAACTATTTTAAAAGAGTCCTTTTTTAAGCACCCTGGAAAAAAAAATAGTGCACAAGATTTAAAGTTCAAATTTTTTTTTTTTAAATCAGAGAATTTTTATTAGATGCAACTTTCTACCCAATTTCAAACTTTAAATAAATTGTCTCTCCCAGTCTTAAAAATCACGCATAAAATGAGATTTTCAGCGTTGGGGATAGAAAAGTTTTGTCATAAAAATTGATGTTGAAGGAATTTTTTTTACAAGCAAAGATTTATTACCAAAAGAGTATCTTATAATGTGCTTTGTATCAAAGTTTCTTTGAGAGTTTTTTATAGAAATTATCAGAGCTGAGATAATGAAGTTAAAGCAAACTCCTTTGTGACTCGGTCAAAGGTTCAAAATTATATAGCAGTGTGAAAAAATAACAAAGGAAAACTTGATTTACATTGTCAACAAGCGTAAGGTTTTTTAAAAGCAAGCAAAATTGAAATTATTATGAAAATAGTCAGGTACCCATCGTTGAACCTCATCATTTGGAAATATATATATATATATATATATATATATATATATATATATATATATATATATATATATATATATATATATATATATATATATATATATATATATATATATATATATATATATAATATATATATATATATATATATATATATATATATATATATATATATATATATATATATATATATATATATATATATATATATATATATATATATTGAAAATTTATAAAACTGCAATATATGAATTTCAGGAAGCAAGGTTCATCTGAAGATAAAATTTTGACTGTTTGTTACATTAAACCCAGGTTGTAGTGTAAAAGCGGAAGTAGCACTTTTGTGGCCTGAATGCATTTTCTATGCAAATGTTTTTGATCTAAGCAACATATTTCAAATTTTTGTTCATATGTCCACTACCCAATTCTTTTCTTTAATTCTACTCTCTCAATTACACCCATAAAATATGGCATTTTTGTAAATCCTGTCTGCAGACTTAGTGTCGTACAACTGATTTTGAAATCCTTACACACCCATCAGTTTTAACTTCAAATTTAACATTAACCATTTTAATATTTCGTCTCCTTTAGTTGAATCATATATACTTATTTCCATTGCACAGAAAACCCTCAAAAGAAAACCTTTTTAAGAACCCTTTGATTGAGTCAATGAAGAGTTTCCCATAAGGACTTCTCGATCTCAGAATAGTTCATCAGGTCTAATATGTTAAAAAAATTTATATAATATATATATATATATATATATATATATATATATATATATATATATATATATATATATATATATATATATATATATATATATATATATATATATATATAAGATTTGTAGTTAATACAAAATTTAGCTGCCATCAGCAATGTAAAAACATTTATGAGGAAATCAGGAAAAAAAACTTTAATAACGACAGATTTTTCGATCTCACTTTGGAACGAAGAACTTCAATCCTTCCTTGATAAGATCAGCTTCATCATATTCTTATTGAGCTCTACTTGCATCATCAGCTGTGGGGTATTTTGAAGTTGGTGAGTATTGTGGATATCTCCTTCCGATAAATTTATATCAAATTTTGAGGATAGAGGAAAGACATCTTGTGGAACAGTTCGTTTTGCTGAGGGGAAAATGGTTTAAATATCTCATATATTTTGTCATGCAGAATCAGCCTTATTAATGTGATATTTATTCTCTCTGTATACTATTGGTTTTCTAATATGCATTCTATTCATCTTTCTGCTTTTTCAGAGTCTCGGCTCTTGAACACAAATCCTAATTTTTTATGTAGAAATTATTACTATTTTTTGTTACCGCTAAATGAAAAGAAGAAAAAATTAAATTCTTATCAAAATTTGCTACAGGTTTTCCTTTATTTGGTAAATTATGTTAAGAATGTTAAAATATTTCTGTCAAAACAGGAAAAACCTTAAAAGTATTGCCAACTACGAAATTACAGAATAATTGCTTTGTGATATAGTCCAAACCTCTTTGATCTATTTTTTCATTATTAAATATTTTTAATTTTTTTTATTCTTATCAGGGAAATTCTTTTTATAAATTATTCTCACTTATTAATTCACTTTATTTCTTAAAATCAAAATGTGATTTGAAAGAAAAAATTTTTTTTTTGAAATTTAAAATCAGTATGAAAACTTATTTGAAATGATAATTCTAAAAATACACAAACATCGGAACATTATTTATTTTTAATTATTTTTTTATTTTATTTTAAAGTTCTCATCTCTAGGGCGTTGCCCTATTAGAGAAGAGGATCTTTTCTAAGTAGATTATATCTGTGATCCGTAAGCGAAATCGAATCGGCGCCCTCAATATAAACATCAACACATCAGTAGTGTTATCGTTATCTTAAAATAGATTTGACATTAAATAGAAATATAACGAACTCTGTTTCAATATCTCCTTTATATTTAAGACAACTGAAATAAGCATAGATGAAAAAAGTTTTCATTTTATATATATATATATATATATATATATATATATATATATATATATATATATATATATATATATATATATATATATATATATATATATATATATATATATATATATATATATATATATATATATATATTATATATATATTATATTATATATATTATATAATCCTATACGGGATTGAAAATTATTTTGGGTCGGGACCTGGATCACGATTTTTTTCGCGATTCGAGATCGGGATCGGGATTTTGAATTTCTTATTAATGTATTGGCTTAGGCTTTCCACAGTCACTATTTACAATAATGGCAAACCCAGATTCACGCGCTGGGAAGTGCCTGATAGCGTTGAATCTGCAGGGTTTTGTTTTTTATTTTATTATCTAATTAAAATAAAACGTGTAACATTACTGCATTATAATTACTACCCCGCAAGTGTAATTTGTGCTGTGCAATTTGGGATACAAAAAAAGCCGCTTTACGTAAGTTTCAAAGAACTTATATCGTTAACATTAATAACATTCTTCTTAAGATTCCTTTTAGTTTATTAATAATAACATTTCTTATTTCCTTTTAGTTAGTCTCTTTCATCACACAGTCGTTTTCTTCGCTGCCTCTTGACTGCGGCAATATGTCGAGCTCTTCAACAAATTGATATGCATGTCTTGTGTCTTTGTGTCTGTTTTAGAACTCCCTGTGCTCCTTGAGGACTGAGAAAGTGCTATTGCCCACTGCGCGAACATTGTAATTTAACCAGATGAGAATATCTGCATTCTGTTGTAACAATCGCGATCGCATGACAGTAATCATGTGTTTACCAACTTTGAATTGTAATTCAGATGAACCGTTACTCAGTAATGCCGCGAGGAAATGTTGAGCAACGCGAGCCAAATTTGGAAAAATCTTTTTCATCTTCCAATAAATAAAGTTCTATTTTCGCCGATTCTAAAACTTTTTTTTGTTCTTCAGCTTTTTACATTCTCCAAATTCCTTTTCATGCTTCGACTTCAAATGAACACTCATTCCTTTTGTCGAACTGCTACTCAACTTGATGTTTGCGGTTGACGTACTTCTGCATGGCTTCAGTTGGCAAAGTGCAATGGCTTTCTCCGTACTGTGCGACTTAAAAAAAAGACACTTCTCGATATTATAGGAACGTTGAAGATTATGTGTATATATATATATATATATATATATAATATATATATATATATATATATATATATATATATATATATATATATATATATATATATATATATATTTAATAATAATAATAATAATAATAATAATAATAATAATAATAATAATAATAATAATAATAATAATAATAATAATAATAAAATAATTAATTAGGAATTTCGGGACAGTAGAAGTGTAGAACAGAACCTTCTACCATTACAACTATTGAAATTAGTAAACTGACACAGAATTTTTTGTTTTTTCCGAGCCTTCGCTGAAACGCTGACGTCATTTCCCGTCCACCATTGCCAGATCTAGAAGATGAAAAAAGGGTTGTCTGTTCCACCCCTGTCTGGTGCTTAGCATTTATGCTACACTGACAAAATCGGAAATGTTGAGTGCTGGTTTCACTTATTGAAATTTTTCGAATATTCTGTGAAACATTAACCGGGATATCGGGATCAGAATATCGGGATTTTTAGGGATTCCGGGTTTTCGTGATTCCGATTTTTCATGATTAGAATTTTCACATCGAGATCGTGATTAGGATCGGGATTTACATATCGGGATCGTGAATCCTGTGCGATCACTGATATATATATATATATATATATATATATATATATATATATATATAATATATATAATAATATATATATATATATATATATATATATATATATATATATATATATATATATATATCCGTAATGATTGAATTTATCGGCGCAATATGCGAATTACGATGAACCTCCGAATTTTCAATGATCTGTGTGGTTTCGATGATGAAATCGTATTCTACGACAGAAATTATATAGGGTTCATAGAGACAGTCATCTCAATCCAAAGTGTTGTTTCCTCGCATTCCCCGCGGGAAGATACTTGCAGCATGTGTGTCAGCGAGGAATAGTTACTAGCAGTAGTTAGTTGTAATTAGTTTGGAAAATACTGAATGTGGCTAGAAACCGGCATATAAATCCTCCATGAATAGCATATCTCATTCCTGTGCAAAACTTATAACATTAACTTATTTTCAACCAACTAAATGATGCATTGCCGATGTATTATGCCACACTATTCTGTTGATGCTCATGTATTCCAGTATTATCGTACAACAGTCAGCACAGTATAATCGTGTGTCTTTGCACAGTTATTTAATTGTAAAATCCGATCATACTAAGCCTAATAATCTGTATATCGCCCAGGAACGGACGAATATGGTTGAGGCTTTTATTCAGGAAGGCAAGAATGCCCACAAAGCTACGGAAGTGTATGGACGGAGATATCCAGATCGTTTGGTACAGCATGCCACTACAATGTACAAAGTGTACAAACGTTTTCAAGCATTAGGTTCGACCAACTGCCCTCGCCTCCCACGTCAACCTCCTATTCGTACCCTGGCATATAATTGGACATTCTATTATATACGCAGGAGCACCCAACATCCTCTTTATACAGACAGGAAGTGTATTGGGTATTTTAAAAAATGCGGTACTGCGCATTCTACTTAAGTACATTATTTCTCCTTTCAGAGCACGTGTTGTGCATGATCTGCTTCCCGGCGATCCCGGACGTAGGTTGCAGTTACTAGCCCACCTGTGTACCATTTTCGACAATAACCCTGACACACAGCGTCTTATTTTGTGGACGGATGAGGTCGTATTTACCAACAATGGCATGATGAATCGATTAAATTATCGGTACTGGGCCGAGGAAAACCGACATATCACCTACAGCACAGGACACCAGGTAGTATACTCTATAAATGTGTGATGTGGACACTTAGACAATGTACTGATCGGGCCTTACTTTTACCATGGAAACCTGAATAGTGAACGATGTCTGGAATTTCTGGAGACTACTTTGCCAGACCTTCTTCGCGACGTACCATTGCATATACGTCAGAATTTGTATTACCAGCAGGACGGATGCCCAGCACGTACCGCAAGGGCTGTACAACATTCCGTGACCCCATCAACTATTATATGTGGGGTTTCCTGAAGAACCGTGTCCACGGTGGTTACACAACTCCGGTGGCATCGGTTAATGACCTTTGTCGAATCACTCAAACTTGTCAGATAGTCCACCCAGAATCTATCTCCATGACAACAGGATAATGGTGGACCAGACGGGCTTAACTTTGCGCATTAAGTAAGTTTATCAGAAATAACTAAGATTTAATTGACACTTACAAAAAAAATTAGAGATATTCTGTTGTTGCACATTAGCTGAGAAGTCATTATATATATATATATATATATATATATATATATATATATATATATATATATATATATATATATATATATATATATATATATATATATATATATATATATATATATATATAGTCCTGTCAGTTATGACAGGCTTTGACCGCAAATCTTACTCTGTTTCCTCTACTGTTTCTATCCTCAATTTTCAGCCAAAGGCGGATGTTGTGCTTATGTGCGCAACGATGTTGTCTATTCTCGTGTCTCTAATTTGGAGTCTTCTGAATTCTCTACTCTATGGCTTAAACTTTCTTGCAATTCTACAACTAAATTTAATGCTTCTGTCTACTTATCTCCTAATTCTACAGACTATCCAAATTCTTCGACTATCTTAACTCCAAAATAGAACACATTCTTTCTTCTTCTCCTTTCTCTGAAATCATCATTTTAGGTGATTTCAATGTTCACCACCGCCAATGGCTTTCATCTAGTTCTCATGATCCAGCTGGTGAACTCGCCTTCCAATTTTCTATCCAGAACAACCTTGAGCAGTTGGTGCATCTCCCTACCCGTATCCCTGATCGCCTTGGTGATGAACCCAACATACTTGAATTTTTCCTAACTCTTATCCTTCTCCTTATACTGTTAAACTCTTTCCTCCTCTGGGTTCATCCGATCACCTTCTTATCTCTGTATCTTGTCCTGTCTCTTCAAGTCTTCCGCAAGAACGGTCCCAGCCTTCGGCGAGGAGACGTTTCTGGCATTTCGGTGCCACTAACTGGTCTGACTTGCGGTTGTACTTCTCTGATTTCCATGGAATGATTACTGTTTCCGTGGGAGGGGTCCCTCTGAGTGTGCAGAGCGCATAACCGAGGTGATTCTCTCTGGCATGGAGGCGTACATTCCATATTCTTTCCCTTCTACTAAACCTAACAAACCTTGGTTTAACTCTGCTTGTTCTCGTGCTATCCGCCACAGGGATGCTGCCTTCAGGAATTACCGTCGTCTTCAAACTCCTGAAACTCATGCAACTTATATTTCATCCCGGAATCGTGCAAAATCTATTCTCCGTAATACTAAAAACTCCTTTCTCCGCTTAAAATGTAACAATCTTTCTGGTTCTACTTCCTCACGCCCTTTCTGGCATTTTGCAAAAAAATGTCAACTCTAACTTTGCTTCTTCCTCTTTCCCTCCTCTAGTATCTTCTGACGGTACAACTGCCGTTTTGCCTTCCTCTAAAGCTGAACTCTTCGCTCAAACTTTTGCTTCCAAACTCAACCTTAGACGATTCCGGAGCTGTTTCCTTCTCCTTCAACCCCTCCAACTCATTTATGCCTAAAATTATAATTTCTTCTAAAGACGTCACTTCTGCTCTCTCTGAGCTTAACACTAAGAAGGCGTACGGTCCTGACGGTATCCCTCCTGTGGTTCTCAAAACTTGTGCTTCCGAGCTTGCACCCTGCCTTGGTAAACTTTTTCGTCTATGTCTTTCTACTTCAACCTTCCCTTCTTACTGGAAACGTGCGCTCATTCAGCCTGTGCCGAAAGAAGGGGGACCCCTCTCAACCCTCTAACTATCGTCCCATTTCTTTAACCTCCGTTCTTTCTAAAGTTTTCGAATCTATCCTTAACAGGAAGATTTGGAAACATCTCAATTCTTCTAATCTTATCTCTGATCGCCAGTATGGCTTTCGTAAGAAACGCTCTACTGGTGATCTCCTTTCCCTTCTCTCTGACTCTTGGTCCTCCGCTCTTCGGCATTTCGGTGAATCTTTTGCTGTTGCGCTAGACATATCGAAAGCTTTCGATAGAGTCTGGCACAAAGCTTTGATTTCCAAACTTCCCTCTTTCGGAATCTATCCTTCTCTCTGTGACCTTCTCTCTTTCCTGGTCGTTCTATAGCAGCAGTTGTAGACGGCCACCGTTCTTCCTTTAAATCTATTAATAGTGGTGTTCCTCAAGGATCTGTCCTATCCCCAACACTTTTTCTACTTTTCATTAATGACCTTCTCTCTGTTACTTCATCTCCTATCCACTCCTATGCTGATGACTCCACCCTTCATTACTCTTTTCAATTTGAAAGGCGCCCCTCTCAACAACAGTTACTAGACGCAAGGAGGGTTGCCTTGGAGCAGCTGACCTCTGATCTATCTCGTATTTCTAAATTGGGGCAGAGAGAACATGGTTGTTTTCAATGCCACCAAAACTCAATTCCTCCATCTCTCTACTCGACACAATCTTCCACACAACTATGATATCTTCTTCGAAAACACTCAACTCAAGACCTTCATCTGTTCTTAATATTCTCGGTGTTTCCTTTTCTCGTGATCTTTCTTGGAAAGATCACATTACCTTCTCTTTCTAAACAAGCTTCTAAGAGGTTAGGTGTTCTGAGGCGCCTTCAGTATTTCTTCACTCCACCCCAGTTGCTTGCTCTGTATAGGGGTGTTGTTCGCCCCTGTATGGAGTATGCTTCGCACATCTGGGGTGGTTCCACACATACAGCTCTCCTAGAGAAAGGTGGAGTCTAGGGCATTTCGTCTCATCAACTCTCCTGCTCTTACTAACTCTCTTCAATCTCTTTCTGCCCGTCGAATTGTTGCGTCACTCTCTCTATACTATCGCTATTACAATGGACACTGCTCTTCTGAACTCTCTCGTCGCATACCTCCTCCACTTGAGAAGGGCTCGTGCGACTCGACTTTCTACACAGTCTCATCCTTTCTCTGTCCAACTCTCTGACCCCAGACTTAACCGCTATGCTCTGTCCTTACATGTACTCTACTGGTAAAGTCTGGAACACACTCCCTTCTTCTATTTTTCCAACTTCCTATGACTTACACACAACTTCAAACGTCGTGTATCAGGTCACGTCGGCCTTTAATTTGACCATTCTTCCGTTTTTCCCCCTAACTCTGGTGGAATTTTAGTAGGCCTCTGGCCTTTGCCCACCAGAGGTGATATAAAATAATATATATATATATATATATATATATATATATATATATATATATATATATATATATATATATATATATATATATATATATATATATATATATATATATATATATATATATATATATATATATATATATATATTATACAAGCTGTAAACCATGAAAAAAGTCTTTATTGTTAATTGAAAAAGCGTTATCCCCCATTCAGAAATGTAAAAAGACCCTTAATGCATTTCCTATACATCCTTTACGGAGAAAAATTTCGAGAGTATGAAGAGGGAAGCGAAGAAATACGATATCAAAATAGGAATGAAATGAAAACACGAGAGGTTATCTCTTATCGATTTTCTCTTTCAGTTGTTGAAGAACGTTTGCAAAATCATAAAGATTGTCTTTTAAGTCAACGCTATGCAGGATATTTGATATGTACTCGGCTGATTGTTGACTTTTATCGCGAGCGCTCGCAAAACACACACACACACCAATATATATATATATATATATATATATATATATATATATATATATATATATATATATATATATATATATATATATATATATATATATATATATATATATATATATATTTTTTTTTTTTTTTTTTACAGAACGCCACCATACGGGCAGAGCCCTAGGAGGGGCACACACATAGAGACAAAACACATATATATATATATATATATATATATATTATAGCCTATTACACAAAATTGGTGCGAAAGCAGGGCCCCTTTGCAACGAGGACGACCAAATTGCGAGAGGCCAATTCTTCGAATTGTAGCACCTTAGAAAAGAAACGTACGTCGCAGAGACAGGGTAAGAGAGTTTGAAAGTATAATCTTTTGCTTTGATAACTATAATATATCAATATATATATCCGCCTTTGACTTATTTCTAGGGAATTAATATTTATGATAAAAAGGAAGACGAGGAAAATTATATTAATATCCATATTTATAATTTATTGCACAAGACGTTTCAGGACTACCTTGACCCATATTATCAACTAAAACAATTTTAAAATCGTAAGAATACATAATTAAATAATAATCATAATCGTCAAAATAATAATAATAATAATAATAATAATAATAATAATAATAATAATAATAATAATAATAATAATAATAATAATAATAATAATAATTAATAATAGTAAATTATCATAAAATCCTAGTAATAAAATGACAATGACTAAAAATAATAGTACTAATAGTAATATTAATAATAAGAATCACAATAACAGCAGTAACAATAATAATTCGGGATGAGTCGGATAAGGAATTTGCCGAATAACCGGATACTGGATATCCAGTTTTTACTATCCGGATAAATTTGCCAGATATTCTTTAAAATTCACATTAATTTCTTATTTGAGTGGAATATATATATATATATATATATATATATATATATATATATATATATATATATATATATATATATATATATATATATATATATATATATATATATATATATATATATATATATATATAATATATATATATATATATATATATATATATATATATATATTATATATATAATATATATAATATATATATATATATATATAGGGTTGGAGTGAAGTATTGGTATCGGTAGTATCGGTATATTTTTCAGGTATCAGTATCGGTACCGTGGTAAATTTTTAGGTATCGGTATCGGTACCATATCGGGAAAAAATTATGGTATATGAATGGATAAGGTAGTATCGGTATATTTCAGGTATCGGTACCGGTAAATTTTTAGGTATCTGGTATCGTAAAAAATTTTGGTATCGCTCCATCCCTAATATATATATATATATATATATATATATATATATATATATATATATATATATATATATATATATATATATATATATATTATATATATATATATATATATATATATATATATATATATATATATATATATATATATATATATATATATATATATATATATATATATATATATATATATATATATATATATATATAGGGTGGCCACCCTATAAAAACACATTTCGAAGGTAAATAAAAATCATTGGTTAAAGATTAACTTATTTGCACACATGAGATGTCATTCAATATTGTTTTAAATCATCATGTTTTAAAGATTATATTCTCCAGATTTTTGGCCATCATTGTCTGTACACCCTTTGAGTCAATTTTTAAAGACTACCATGACTCGAATGGCCATATCATGTTGAATAGCGGCTATCTCTTGTTGAATAATAACTTTAAGAGCGTCAAGAGTTTAGAGTCAGTGAGTATACATTCATGAATTAAGTAGCTTTACGGAAAAAATCACAGTGGGAAAGGCCGGAGGACCCCAATCTCGCTACACAACGAAATCAGCCGATCTGAAAACTTAAAAATTACAATAATCTATTCTCTAGCTCAATCTTGCTAAAAATCACACACTGAATTCTTCAAGCTCAGGATGTTTAAGTTGTAGCCTTAAAATGCTTTCGAGCATTTGAATGTAATGGACAGAGGTTACATACAGTAACAGAAACACAACCCTGTTTTAATCACTCGCTCGGGGTACAACGGTCTTTTCGTGTAGTTTGCGAGTTTTCTTCAAATCAATAGCAAAACTTTTGTTTGCATGCTTACACAGTCACTCTAGTGAAAATGACCTTCGTCATTGCACAATAGTAGCAGAGCATCTTCCTGAACATAAGGCAGAATATCTTCTCAACCATCATTTTAAAATGATGGAAGAAGAGGTTCTTTGTGTAAGATTCTCCTTCCGGTTTTTCAAGAAATCACTATAGCTAAATGCATACTTCTGTGAAGAAGGTCTCGGAAACTGCACAGGACATCGCCTCAGTGACAATATTTTTAGTTGTACGAGCGCTACCAGGTCGACCAGGTGATTTTCTTATTAAAGTTGAGTCTCTTTCCCTGAAATTCTCACCCCACTGGTGGATGATTTTCCTATCTAGAAAGGTTTGGTTTCCTGGAATACCGAAACATTTTCCAAAGTTCTTCAGGAATCGTTGTTAGTGAAAGACACTTAGATTAGGAAAAGCATGCATATATATATATATATATATATATATATATATATATATATATATATATATATATATATATATATATATATATATATATATATATATACTTCAAACTTAACCTCTTTGCTCAATATTACATGTACTTGACTG
>SEYY01021474.1:52500-62500 GCA_009176605.1 Armadillidium nasatum
ACTGAAAACGTCTTGAAAGGGGAAGTTCCTATTCGTGGTTGGCTGTGGAAACCTACACCCAGGATGATGTTGTTTCTCAACATTTCTTCTCCGCAGAATCAAGGTTCTCGGAACCTGGAGTCACTACGGTGGTTGGAGTCGCTGCTTTCTTATGCTTCTGCAGAAATAAATGAGAGTTTTTCCTTTTTAGATATACATATTCTTCAAACTAACTCTGAGCTTGAATTTAGTGTATACGGTAAACCTAACCATACATTTTAATTATATTCAGTCTTTATCAAGTCAAACACGTGCCTACCGCCTGTGCGTACCACAATATTTAGACGATGGGTTTACTTTCTTAAATGGTAATTTCAAAATCAAAGTTACAATAACAACATTAAATCAATTGAAATATTCACTGCCCGAAAAAGAATCTACAACTTGTGGAGAAAAAATATTTCTACTGAAATACACTCAAACTACCAACCACTCTACATATAAATGTAAACTTTATTACCAAAATATATCAATATAATTTATTGTAAAGATAACAATACTCAAAAGATATTTTGGAGGAACAAAGGAAGACAACAAAATAATTTACAACATTCCTTGTAGGGATTGTTCGGAGTATCATGGGGAAACTATTGATTTTTCTCGTCAGATGTATCAATATGGTCATGATACAAGAGTGGAGAATTAACATAGTGCAATTTATCAGTATGAATAAATTATAATTATGGATGTTTAGATGATTACTAAGGAGAATAATGTTTTATTTTTTGAGAATATTGGTAGAGTTCTTTGTCGTTCAAAGCTTTGAAACTTTTAATTAATAATAATAGTGAGCTTGGGCGTATACGAATTTGTACTAAATAGTTTAAAATTAATCCCAGAATATAAAAAAAAAATTTTGCATTGCTGAAAAATAGTAATATCCATGATTTTGGTATATATTTGTACAGTCGTCAGCAGAAGTTCGTTCCTATTAAGCTGGAAATAAATATTTATATAAAATGGGGATCATTTCAGGTTCAGCCAATCACAGTTCAATTAAGCCCCACTCAATGTTTTTATTTTCTTTTTATTCAAAATAGAGCTTTTATGAAATGATTTCCATTTTATATAAATATTTATTTCCAGCCTAATAGGAACGAACTTCTGCTGACGACTGTACATATAGATTATCTTTGTATCAATTAAATTAAGGATTTTTATTTAAACTTTTTTTTTTATTAGTTGGTTGTGTTTTGTTGTGAGTTGCACTTTCCTTCATTATTTTCATCGCTTTAATTTGGAGCTAGTCTACATTCAACTTTTTACCTCCAACTTTCTTTTAACACCTTATCTTTGATTTGAAATGGACATATCCGAAAACGTTAGCTACCCCCATAATTTTTTTTCTACCGGATTATTTTAATTTGTAAATTTATGTTTTAAATCTGCTGTTATTAAAGTCTTATATATATATATATATATATATATATATATATATATATATATATATATATATATATATATATATATATATATATATATATATATATATATATATATATATATATATATATACACACCGACAGGCGCCCGGTCCCGGCTAATAATCAGACAAAACCGGTGTTTACCTGCCTGGGTTCAAATGTCAAATTAAACTTTTTATGGTGTTAAATCAAACAAAATATAAGAAAATTAAGATTTTTCTTCTTATATTTTCAATATTTTCTTTTTCTTTTCTGTTTCCTTCGACCGCTCCTCTTCTGCTAGTGAATGTTCATCTTTGTGTTTTGATTTTAGATGCCCCCATAAAGATTTGTAGAAAAATTTTCACTTGAACCGCCAGGAGGTCGAGATCCTCTTCTAATTTCCTGACTGCAGATGTTACATTTAACTATTTCGAGCCTCTCCTGAAAAATTGTTAAGTACTTCAAAAGTGCTGAAGCTGATCTTTTAGCCATAGTGACAGAAAGTATAAGCAAAACAATAATTTTGAAATAATATAGCTAATTGATACACATTTGATACACAGCAATAAAATAACAATGATATATTTAAATACAGGTATATTGACAATTTTATATCTTACATTTTTTCAAACTTTACCATAGGGTCTTACCTAAGTAAACCTGCTGAATAACTACTGTGAATCAAGAAAAAAATCTAAAATATTTGTAGTTTTTTTTTCAAACTTTTAGATACAAAATCTGTAGTTTTCTGATTTTTTTTCCTGAAAAATGCATGTAATCATTATTTAAGTGAATGCTGATTATTCTACTCTTTCCTTATAATTAAATCTTATTTTCTTAACCTAAAATTTCAGTGCTTTTGAACTCTTTACAAATTTTAAGCAATTCCGTCCCCGGCTCCGGCAAAATTCTAGCCGCGGTTGGTCCCTATAAATTATATATATATATATATATATATATATATATATATATATATATATATATATATATATATATATATATATATATATATATATATATATATATATATATATATATATATATATATATATAAGTGGGATAATTCTGTCCACGTGGTGGAATTCAGTCCAGTGAATAAAATTACACTTACAATGCAAAATACGAAGGTGAAAAATAATGGTTTCATGTATAAACCATTATTATACATTTAAAGGTTGCATTGAATTGTAATTTTATCCATTGAGCTGAATTGCCCCACGTGGACCGAATTATCCCACCGTACTATATATATATATATATATATATATATATATATATATATATATATATATATATATATATATATATATATATATATATATATATATATATATATATATATATATATATATATATATATATATATATATATATATAATATATACTTGATAATCCATTTAAGATGTTTTCGCATGACTTTTATAATTTACATTGTATAAAATGTAAGAATTATTGTAATTGCTTCGTAAACTATGAAGATAGCGAGAACTTTATTATCTTACATGGGAAGTTTATTTGACTCGCATGAGAATAGAAGGGGCAACAATCATTGTGTTTTTATTCTCTCTGTCTGTCTGTTTGTTTGTTTGTTTTTAATATACTGTTATTGCGTGTAGGTGTGTGTGTGTGTGTGTGTTTTTTTTTAACTGTTTGCGTTGGGAGGATTAGTTAAACCGTTCCCTGTGTATATCGGGGAACAATTCATAACGTAATTTTTAAAAAAAAATTTAAAACATCAAAATTTTAATACAATCGTACAAACTTACACATACTTTCACATCCTATATACTACACTACTACACATTCATTGAACATAAAAGTTTTTAACCAAACAATTAACAATAATTATCAGAGCTCATTTAATTCAGTGATCATTGAATCATTATGTTAAAAGAAAATTAAAATTTATAAAATATATATATATATATATATATATATATATATATATATATATATATATATATATATATATATATATATATATATATATATATATATATATCATTGCGATCTTTGCTCCTCTGGATATTGAATAGAAATTGAATAAAGAATAGAAGATTGAAGCTCAAAGCATCTTTATTCGTTATAAATCATCGGCATTTCGGGAAATTATAATTCTCTCTCTCTCTCTCTCTCTCTCTCTCTCTCTCTCTCTCTCTCTCTCTATATATATATATATATATATATATATATATATATATATATATATATATATATATATATATATATATATATATATATATATTATATATATATATAAGCTGGGTGAACTTTCAATATTGATATTTCGATAATTTTATCCATGTATAGATAATTTTTATCACTTAAAAATGATCAATAATTTAATAGAAGTTAGGTATAATATTGATTTTTAGGGTAATTTTGTCTTGCAAAGAAACTTATCCTTAAAATTGTTAATAATTAAATGTACTTTTAATTGCTTTCGTGCACTAGTTTAAATTTTAATTATTGAAAAACGTTTAAAAAAAAAAAAATAATTTAGACTGAAAGTAAGAAAAAAGAATTTTTTTCCCCGTTTTGCAGCAAAACTTAATGCAAGTTTAACGTCAGTAAAAGGTAAAATTTGCTTTTATATATATATATATATATATATATATATATATATATATATATATATATATATATATATATATATATATATATATATATATATATATATATATATATATATATATATATATATATATATATATATATATATATATATATATATATATAATATATATATAAGCGTATCTTCTGGCACTTTGATCGAGCTGACTGGGAGGCTTTGCGTTGCTTCTATGCTAACTATCCTTGGATGGACTGCTTTGTCTCTGAAGACGCGTCAGTCTCTGCTGATAAGGTGGGGGCTGTAATCGTTGATGGGATGAGCAGGTTCATTCCTTCTTCAACTAAATCTTTTTCTCCGCAAAATCCATGGTTCGATCGCGCCTGCTCTCTTGCCATTCAGGCTAGAGACATCGCGTATCGAGAGTGGAAAAACTCTCCTTCTCCTATCACTTGCTAATTTTCATTCTGCTCGGAATCGTTGCAGGGATATTCTTCGACGAGCAAAGCAGGCTTTCACTAAAAGAAGGTGTGCGGAGCTCCTAAACTCTCCTACTGATAAATCTTTCTGGCCTCTTGCCAAAAACATCTCTAACAACTTCTGTAAATCTTCCTTTCCTCCTCTTATTCGCTCTGATGGCTCTGTTGCTAACACTCCAACTGAAAAGGCTAATCTCTTCGGCCTCCTATTCTCCTCTAATTCAACCCTGGATGACTCCGGCAACCCTTCTCCTACTTCTTCTCCTCTCAGAGGTCCCATGACTTTACCTGTGATTACATTTGATCAGGTGCATGGGCTTCTGAAATCTATGAACGTAAGGAAGGCAAGCGGCCCGGATGGCATTCCTCCCCGAGTTTTAAGGGAGTGTGCTTCTGAGCTTGCTCCTCCCCTCGTTCAACTCTACTCTCTATGCCTCAATACTAAAACTTTCCCTCAGTGTTGGAAGCACGCATTGGTCCAGCCTATTCCGAAAAAGGGTAGCCGCTCTGATCCTTCTAACTATCGCCCTATAGCTCTCACTTGTATTCTGTCTAAGATCTTTGAAACCCTTCTCAACTCTCACTTCTTGGATCATCTGGAATCTCATTCCCTTCTTTCTGATCATCAGTATGGCTTTCGACGTTCGAGGTCTACTGGTGATATACTTTCCTATCTCACAGATTTATGGTCTTCTGCCCTTAGGGATCATGGGGAGACTTGTGTGGTGGCGCTTGACATATCTAAGGCATTTGACCGGGTATGGCATGCGTCACTGCTTTCCAAGCTCCCCTCCTTTGGGTTTCCTCCTTCTTTTTGCTTACTTATGTCTAGCTTCTTTTCTAATCGCTCCATTTCTGCTGTTGTTGATGGAGCGACTTTCTTCTTCCTTCCTATCAATAGTGGTGTTCCTCAGGGTTCTGTCTTATCTCCTACTCTATTCTTACTTTTCATTAATGATCTTCTTAGCTGTTCCTCTAACCCTGTCCATTCATATGCCGATGACTCAACCCTCCATTCTTCTTACTCATTTCAAATCTGCTTCCTCTCTTTTCCATCTAGAGTTGCCTCTCGTCTTCATCTTTCCGATTTCCATTCTTGCTGATCTGGATAAAATTTCCCAGTGGGATAGTCTCAACCTTGTGAAAGTTGAAAAACTCAACTTCTTGAAATATCCCTCTCAAAGACACCTAACTTTATTTCCTTCGATGGTTCTCCCGTCTCACCTGTTTCAATATAAATACCTGTTGATAACATAAACAAAAAAATGTCTTGAAAACCTCACATCACAATGGTTGCTAGGGCGGCCTCAAAGAACATCTTGGTTAGACTGCGAGAATTTTTTACTTCTTTGCAGTTTTTTCAATTTTACAATGGTCTTATCCGCCTTTGTATGGAGTACTGATCTCATATCTGGTGTGGTTGAAGTTTCACCCGTCTTTTGAATAGGGTTGTGCCAAAGGCTAAAAACCTTATAAATTGTTCCGCTCTTTCTAATTCACTTGATCCTTTATCTTGAGACGTGACGTTGGTACCTTGTCTCTTTTCTATAGGTACTACAGCGACAAACGATCGAGGGAACTGTCCACTCGTATATCTTCACCTTTACGGTGGCCTCGTAGCACAAGGGGTGCATTGTCTGAGCATAAATTTTGTGTGGACATAGGCTACTCCAGGCCTGTCCGCTGTGGTGCCTCCAACTTTCCAGCCACCTCTGTTTTGTGGAATTCTCTCCCATCTTTTGTTTCCTGCCGAATTTAATCTCAATTACTTTAAAGCCCACGTCTGTGCTCACCTACGAAATTTGCGTTAGGTGTGGGTTGTGGGTTGTTTTTATCTTCTATTTTGTTCTTAGCACCCCCTCCTTGAATAGGGCTTTGCCCGTGAGTGGTGGTGATGTTATAAAAAAAAAATATATATATATATAATGTACTTTATTTTAAAAAAAATTTAACCCAATTGACGACATTTATTGATATTTGCAAAATTACTTTAAGCGATTGTTTTAACCATTGCCGTGAAGTTTTTTTTTTTTCTTTTTTCTTTTTTCTCGAAGAAGATGGGCGGAAAAGGCAAAGTTGTTGAGGTTCATGAGTTATTGTTTGGAAAGAAAAAATAATAAATGCAGATATGTCGAGGTTATGTTGGGTCTGGTTTGGTTAGGTTTGGCTACTTTATATTACATCATAATTATATAAAGTTGTATTACATGTATTTTAATTACTTATGTCAAATTGGAAATACCGTCATGTCGAAGATGCTATGATCATTTAGCAGGATATTTTGCCCACTTTTATGTGACCGTTTATGTATTTTTGTTTTCGTTCCTTTTCCGATTATATGTTGTAAATCTTAGTTTTAAAAAAAGAAAGACAACTTCAAACATCTTTCTTAATTCATTTTATATAAAAAAAGAAATGTATAAGAAATAATTAACAACAACATTGATAAATTTAAAGGTCGAGTGTTTTCTTTTCAAACTTTTCCTGTTCGTTTTAGTTTATAAAGAGCGTTATCAGCTTTAATGGCCTTAATAACTTAATACGTTTAATACGTCGTTTAAATTTTAGTTAATATTTCTATTTGCGAATGATTTTTCGAATTGGCTAACGTGATAATGATTCACTGATTTTACAGATTAAAACTTTTACATCACATTGATGTTCAGACACGCAGGCCAAAATTTATTTATCGTCGCATTTAATTTTCTAAACAATGTAAACTAATATCTATGTCATTAAAATGTTTTGCATATGTAAAGAGAACATTTTAATGAAAAACCACTTAACGGTTTGCGCTAATTTTACCTAAAACCTTTTGACTTTTTCTCATTTTGTTTCATTTCTCGATTTAGCAACTTATTTCTTTTTTTCTTTCTTTTATTCATTTTGATATTATATATATATATATTATATATATATATATATATATATATATATATATATAATATATATATATATATATATATATATATATATTATATATTATATATATATATATACACAATAGTAAATATAGACGTGTGAGGGGATGTGACCTCATACAATAGGGAGCATTGATCTCAAAAGATTGAGAATCCTTGTTCTGTTGAGAGTGAAAGGTTGCTTACTAGTGGGGACTAAGTATATACTCCAAGACGAAATCAAATTAGCCCAGAGAGCCCAGAAACTAGAGAAAAAATTGTTTCTCTATCACAATTGAAGAACTCTAAATTCAAAGTACTAGAATTTTGCATGTCTCTCTATGTTCTGATATTAAAATTTTTAAAATCAATGTTCTGAAACAATTATGCTAAATATTAATATATTTGAATAAAGAACAAAGAGGTAATTTAGTCCTTCCTTATTATAAAAGTATTTAAATTCTTAAAATAATTGAAATTTTTGAAATAAACTATTTCAGTTTCATCGTCGTCAAAAAATCCTAAATCGTCCCATCATATATAATATATATATATATATATATATATATATATATATATATATATATATTATATATATATATATATATATATATATATATATATATATATATATATATATATATATATATATATATATATATATATATATATATATATGCGTGTGAGTGTGTCTGTGTCTAGTAGAAATATGAAGTAACTAAGAATTTGAGGCATTGAAAACAATATTGTTTTTTCAGTCCCGAATATGAAATACAAGAGATTTTCCGAGGTTTGTTCCTCCGAATCCTCCTAGGGTCAGTTAATTGCTGTCGAGTTGAACGTCTTTCAAAAAGAATGGAATAATGAAGAATCGAGTTGGCGTAGAAGTGGATATATTGATGAAGGAATAGAGAGGTCATTAATGAAAAGTAGAAAAAGTTAAGAATATGACAGAACCATTTATAGATTTAAAGGAGGAACGGTGAACGTCTACAACAACTTCTATTGAACGACTCGAAATGAAATCGGATAGATAGATAGATTCTGAAGGAGATGATTTTAAAAATCATAGCTTTGTGCCAGACTCTATCGAAGGTTTTCGAAATGTCCAGCGCAGCAGCAAATGATTCACTAAATGCCGAAGACCAGAGAACCATGAATCAGAGAGATGGAAAAGAAGGTCAACAGAAGAGAGTCCCTTACGGAAGCTATAAAGCTCTAAGGTTTATGATGTTTTTTTTTTTAGTCTCTGTTAAGGATAGATTCAAAACTATACAGATGTATAGTTTTGAATCTATCAATACAGATGTTAATCCATGAGGACGATAATTCGACTTTTGAGAGAGGTTCCCCTTCTTCTGCTTTTGCAAAGAATGAATGAGCGCATGCTTCCATCAGTAAGGAAATGATCAATTGATATATAACAACGACACATTATATCAAAGCAAAGTGAAATCTCAGAAGACATGAATGAGAATGTGAACATTTTGAAATTTAGGCAGTTGAAAAATATGATTGCCAGTAGAGTTAGGCGATAAACAAACAGAAAAGATGAATTTAATATTAATTGGCAAAATAGCAAAGAAAATAAATAAATAAATAAATAAATAAAAAAAAACTAGTCACAAGATGAAAAATTAGAAAAACTCCAGTTTAGAAACAAAAACAAACAATATTGCTCATATATGCAGAAAACCACATTTGACTAAAAATTAAGGAAAGGAACAGTTAAAAGGAACAGCGCTCAGGCACCTCAGTTTCTGGTTAGAACAAGAGTTGAGGTTTAGAAGGGATATTGTGTTCAACAAATTTATACTTAGAATAAAGATAAAGACCTTGGATGTTGACACGAATGGTATCGAAGTCTTGGTTCCACCAAATCCATCACAGGAAGCCGTCAATTAACATGTGATGATGGGGTGAAGGGTGGACGAAGTGTTGTTTGAATTCTCTGTCTCCATACATGTTCAAGAGGCACGTTTATATTTCGGCATTTTAATTTTAATTTTTTTTTATAATCACTTTTTTTTTAAGATAATGTTCAAGTATGTGCTTGTAAACCTTCTGGGTATAAGAGGGAGGTTGGTGGGAGTGCCCATTAAACAAGCAATCTAGTATAAAAGTTGAAAGTTCGCTAGAAATACCCCCTAAGAAGGTGAAACGCGAAAAACATAGATTTCATTTGAGATCAAAGAAATGAACAAGTCAAATACGACTATGTCGTATTGGTGCTCTTTTTTGTCTTTTCGGAAGGATATATATATATATATATATATATATATATATATATATATATATATATATATATATATATATATATATATATAATATATATATATATATATATATATATATATATTACTCGTAATTTTTTCTTTAAAGTTAATTTTAAGTAAAATTTCTTTTATATACTTCAAGGGCAGCTTATTCAAAAACAGGAAAATTAAAAATAATTAATTATTCTTTGTTAATTAAGAAAAAGAATTTGTTTTTCCTCCAAATTCTTAGAAATGTTTAAATGAATGCCATTAAACGAGTGCAGTTTAAAGTATTATTTTAAAAAAGTTATTCTATGCAAGAAAAACTTATAACTAAATGCAGGTG